>JBBGZY010000932.1:1130000-1250000 GCA_037952925.1 Lithobates clamitans | reverse complement strand
TGGCACAATGTGGACATGTTTCCCATCTATAGCCCCTCCACAATTGGGAAAGTCCCAACGGCTGGCAAAATGGGATGCCACAGTCTGCCATTCCTGTGGCGTTGAAGGAAACTGGGGAATCAAACAAGAAAACCAAAATCAATTAATTTGGAAGCTAACATTGCAAGAAAATTAGACAATTAAAAACATTATTCCCCAGCATCAGTATAACATTCAATAATTTAATTCTTCTGGAATAACTAATATGGAAAAAGGCACACTTATCAGATTGCTCACCCCCTCTGATAGAACATTGATTACATTTTAGGGGGTTGTGAAATCCCTAAAAAAAATTACTTTAACAACACGCAGGAATTTAGGGACTAACAAAGGCTACAAGACTGCAGTTGTCGCACTCTGCAGGTGCAGTTGCTAACCAGCTTACAGTAAATGAGGTAATGTCAAAAGGCATTCATGTTGCAAAGAGTACACAATCACATGCAAGGGCAAT
The DNA here is from genome assembly GCA_037952925.1 of Lithobates clamitans. Taxonomy (NCBI): domain Eukaryota; kingdom Metazoa; phylum Chordata; class Amphibia; order Anura; family Ranidae; genus Lithobates; species Lithobates clamitans. The sequence goes on along the minus strand of JBBGZY010000932.1, from coordinate 1,249,510 downwards.
TAATGAAAACACTTTGAGGCTTGCATATGATTTGATGATGGAAATCAGCAGAGCTTCTGCTCATTTACTAAAGCACTGGAACAAATGCACTTGTAGAGTGCACATGCATTTTGCTAAGTGCAACATAGATTTGCTTTAGACAAATCAACACCACAGAACATTCAAGCAAATTTTAACGAGGGTGGGGGTGGGGGGGGTTGTGAAATCTAGCTAATTGCTAATTAGCAGCACACTATTTGGAGTGAGTTCAGGTGGGGGGGGGTTGTGAAATCTAGCTAATTGCTAATTAGCAGCACACTATTTGGAGTGAGTTCAGGTGGGGGGGGGGTTTGTGAAATCTAGCTAATTGCTAATTAGCAGCACACTATTTGGAGTGAGTTCAGGTGGGGGGGGGGGTTGTGAAATCTAGCTAATTGCTAATTAGCAGCACACTATTTGGAGTGAGTTCAGGTGGGGGGGGGGTTGTGAAATCTAGCTAATTGCTAATTAGCAGCACACTATTTGGAGTGAGTTCAGGTGGGGGGGGGGGTTGTGAAATCTAGCTAATTGCTAATTAGCAGCACACTATTTGGAGTGAGTTCAGGTGGGGGGGGGGGTTGTGAAATCTAGCTAATTGCTAATTAGCAGCACACTATTTGGAGTGAGTTCAGGTGGGGGGGGGGTGTGAAATCTAGCTAATTGCTAATTATAAGCACACTAAATACACTCCAACAAAATACATTCAAAATGAGTAGACTAGGTGGATATGTTCCCATCACTTCATGCTGGGAAGGTTATTGAAGGAAACTATACATGCATGACAAAAAATAACAGGAAAAAATTCCAGCATGTGTGAGGATAAAAAGGGGACATTCACACTATATTGCAATGATGGGAAGTAGTGTTTGAAGCAAGAAATACATTACATTATCAAAGATTACATAAAAGAACATGTGATGCTAATAAAATAAAAATATCTTACCTTAATATAGTCCTTCTGCAGGACCTGTATGATGGCAGAACAGGTCTCTGGGATAATGATCCCCAGAGCCTGGTCTGGGATAATGATCCCCAGAGCCTGGGGGAGATGCCTGTCGAGAACTTAAGGTCCTGCAGGCTTCTCCCTGTGGCCAAATACCGCAAGGTAGCGACCAGCCTCTGCTCCGGAGTGATGGCTTGCCTCATGCAGGTATCCTGCCTGCTGATATAGGGGGTCAGCAAAGCCACCAAACGGTCAAAAACGGGGTCCGTCATCCGGAGAAAGTTCCTGAAATCCTCAGGATTATTCTCACGGATCTCACGGAGCAAAGGCATGTGACAGAACTGGTCACGCTGAAGCAACCAATTCTTGGTCCATGAACTCCTCCTCGCCCTGTTCATGGACTGGTCTTGGGCTGAAGAAATAAACTACAGCACCAAGCACATACAATGCACGAGCTCTACGACGAGTACGTACAGGTAACATGGCTTCAAAACGGTCGGCTGGTCAGAACGCACTAAACAGAACGCACTGAAGAACAGCAAGGCCTGTGAAGAACGACCTGAAAATCAGGAACGAGCGGCCAATAAAACAAAGATTTCTCAATGCCAACTGACCAAACGCACTGAAAAGCAGATACAAACCTCACAAGCACAGACTGAACAACAGTTAAAACGAACTGAAAAATACGAGTCTCACAAGCGCGAATCGTCTCTCACCAAACTTCTACTAACACGAGATAAACACGAGATTAGCAGAAGGAGCCCAAAGGGTGTCGTACGGGCTATTGAACTTCCGTTTTATAGTCTCGTCGGACTTGGTGTACGTCACAGCGTACTAAGCTGGCGTACTTTTGTGTGGTCGTGTGTGGGCAAGTCCGTTCGTAAGAAAGTCTGCCCCAAGTCCGCCGAAGGTACGCCGGAAGTATGTCGGACAAGCTGTCCAAATTTTGTAGCTGCAAAGTCCGACCGTGTGTACGCGGCATAAGAAGAAAACATAAAGTAACATACAGTAAGGATAAGCTTTGGGATTGGGTGGATGTGGAGTTTGGCCCGAATTTTAGCTCGCCAAGGTTCAGTAAAGGGGCCACCTAATTGGCTAAATTTAGCCTATTCGTCTGCCTGGACCTCTGGCTGCTGAGAAATTAATTTACAGGCAGTATTACTAATGTCACCAATACATTACTTCCATGACCATTCGCCAGGTTGTTTCACAAAGTAAACAAGCAGTGGGTATCACTGGTGACATCATTGCCCAAAAATGGTCATGAGCCTATTTGGCAAATTACATTAGCTAGCACTACCAGCTGACTTGTTGACCTTTAGCAGCTGACCGGTGAGCTGTCTTTTGGGGCAAGAGTCTGACGGTCTACCGAGTCTACTGTTCACTGACCACACCCACTGGGGAAGGAATGGGGGGATAAGGCGTTCTTGCCTGGGGTTCCTCTTCAAATCCATTCCAAACTCTTATCATGGATAAGAAGCCAGTTTCAACCTTGGAGGGACCCTCTGTTTTTACATACAAAATGAAGCTGGCTGGGTAATGTAATTTACAAGCATTCACTTGCAGGTTTAAAGTATCCCCAAGTATGTTATTTAAAGGAATTGTGGTTTTTTTTGCATTGGTACATGTTACTCATGGCAGTGCCCAGCTATCCAAAATAAGTAGTGGGGGTGCAGCTCTGGACTGAGGATGAGCATCGTACAAAAAAATGTTTTTTATTGTATTTTAAAAGGGGCTATTCATTTTTTCATCTTGTGTTTGATTTTTGCTTTCAATTAAAAGAGGGCCCAGCTTTTTTTAATCTATATCTCTATCTATAGTCATTAGTCAGGCAAAGCATTTTGTGAATATAGATTTATCTTGCATGTGCTTAAATATGTTCTCCTGTAAATGTATAGTTTTCTGGTGATGTAAATCATAGTTATGAGGGATATTATTTTTTAGGTAGGGGTTAGGGGAACATTTCCCTTAATATTTTCTTACTGTTACATCAAAAGCCCTCAGTATGTAAATAAAAGTGGCCCAGCATATGGTTGTTTAAATCAGGTTTTCAATAATTGTTTTAAATCCCAGGCTCAGCTTCACTGAGGAATTTTAATTGTTGTCGTAAGAAATGTTAAAGACATTTCATACTGCAAATGCAAATGTAATAGCAAAGAACACATAATTGTGACATTCATTTTATGACTCTGGGAGGGTTCCAAAAAGTGGTTGCATTTGTTGTGTGTATCCTGAGAAAACGTAACTCTTCTTCCCTACAGACCTCCCAAGGTCATGTTTTCCATAAATTATCCTAAACAGTTTCTGTTATTAAAAAAGGCCATAGTTTCTACCTGTTCCCTGTTAGAAAGGACCAGTAAAAGGAGAATACTGTTGTGAGAACAAAGGAAACATCCAGACCACCAGTAACATAGAATAGACCCAAAGTAATCCTTTCATAAGCTGCTGGAATTATATAGCTTTCTATATGCCCCATATATTAAATCATGCTCAATTTAAACACCAAAGACTTTTCTTTAGAATAGTTTCAGTGGCTAAGAAAAGGCTTATAAAATGTAGGTATAGATACCTGCATTGCGCAATAATTGGACAATATTAGCATTAAAGCTTTTCACAGGAGAATTAATAATAATTCCAGCAAATCTCATTTCAGGCAAAAACAATTGTCATCTGAGAGTATAAAGCTATAAAAATCCATGGCTTGCCACACCTTTCAAGCATCTGTTGTTAAAACATTACTTGTCATTTACCTAAACTTCAGCAACTTGTACAGTATATTGGAACTGATTTGATTATGTTTTCTTTTCTATAGTAACTTTTTGTTTTGACGTTCAGAATATTTACAAGACGACATTACTCTTGATGTGTGGAGTTACAGCAGTTTCTGGGATTTACTTGAGACAGTCAGCATTGTTTGCCTGTTATGTATAGCTGAGTGCGCCCAGATTAAAATATCTTGTCAAAAAAAACAAAAACAATAGGTGGTACAGTTAACAAGGTCAGAATTCACCCTAAAAATAGGACCCAGGTGTATCAAAACAATACAAATACTAAATTAGCATACCCTTGGTGTTTGGAACCATTCTGTAATAGGGGGATACATTGATGCTTGAGAATTTCAGTGATACATTTACTTACTGTCAAGCAGGGGTGGATCTACAGAAACTGAACCACCAAGGCCAGCTGCTGGCAAGGTTTTTGTTTAACCAATAAAAGGCTCTTGGTCGAATTTCACCCTTCTCCCAATGATACCATTGTAGTAGGACACTCCTACCACAGACACTAATTTAATAGGACCCTCTTCTTACTGACACCAGTGTAGAAGGACCCTCCTTCTACTGACACCAATTTACTAGGTCCCTTCTCCCTATGAACACCAATTTAAAAAGCCCTCCTCCCACTGACACCAATGCAATAGAGCTCTTCTTCTACTGAAAAGGGCCCTTCTCTAATGGACACAATGTAATAGGGCCCTTTTTCCACTGACACCAATATATCAGGCTCCATCTCCAATTCTCCTTCAGAGTTAATGGTAGTTGACTAAGAGGGGGCTGCTTACTAGGGGAGCTGAGCTGTTGGTGGCTGCATAACAGGGGCTGCATATTATGGGGGTTGGAAGTGGCTCAGTACATGAAGAAATGTTTGTGATTAATTATGAGTAGGGTTGAGGCTCAGGTTCATCACTACCATACGTTCAGTGCGAATCATGGTGGAGTTGAGATTTGCGATTCTGGTGAATTTTTGTGCAGATGCACACATGAGAATATTTTAAAACCATTAAAACCATGACTTTTGGGCTATGGTCAGCAGACTTAAGCCCCATACACACTATCAGATTTTCTGCTGATTTTTGTCTTCAGATTTATCAAAACCATGTAGTGCAATGGCCTGCCTGACTGCATACAATTGAAACTCCTAAGGTTTGACCTCATATTATATGGTTTTGGTAAATCAGAAGGAAAAAATCAGCAGAAAATCTTATAGTGTGTATGGGGCTTAAAGCGGTTGTATACCCGCAAATTTTTTTATTTTTTTTTAACCCTGTAAAGCAAAAGGCATAATGAGCTAGTATGCACTGCATACTAGCTCATTATGAAATACTTACCTTAGAACGAGGCGTCAGTATCTTACCTGGTCCACGCCGAGGGAGCTGTCAAGTAGCCTAGGCGTGTCTTCCGGGTATCGCGGTTCCAGCGCTGTGAGTGGCTGGAGCCGCGATGTCATCACTCCCGCGCATGCGCGTGGGAGATTTCTTACTCGGCAAGGTCCGGCAGCTGCCGAGCTTCAGCCGGGAATCCCCTGTGCGCATGCGCCGCTGCAGTCAGCGGCGCATAGCAAGGGGAATATCTCCTAAACCGTAAAGGTTTAGGAGATATTTTTTTTACCTACAGGTAAGCCTTATTATAGGCTTACCTGTAGGTAAAAGTAAAAAAAAAGACTATACAACCGCTTTAAGAAGGGACAATAAGGGTGGATAAGCTAGCCCCCAGGTATCAAAGGAGGGCACAGAGCAGCCAGCCATTGTCAGTGAATTTGGAAGCTGTTGTAGGGAAAGCTAACAAACTGCATTGGGAGAGATTAGGGTCAGTTAAGAAAATTATTTAATTCTAATAATTTGGTTATTTTTATGTTTCTTTTTTTGGCTTTCATTTTATTTTATGTAGATTTGAGGTCAGCATTCATATTTAGCTGTTGTCCTGTCTTGTCCATAAAAAACATTTTTGTTTATTTTTTACACACAGCTTCCTACAGAAGTGAGATTTTGGTAGTTTGGGGTTCATATTTATTCTGTGAGATTTTTTAAGGTGATAGAGTCTTTTTTCACTCTGATGTGCTTAAAGTGATTCTAAAGTCTTGTTTTCTTTTCTTTAAAAATAAACATGTTATACTTACCTGCCCTGTGTAATGTTTTTGCCAGAGCAGTCTGGATCCTACTCTTTTCGAGTCCCTCGCTAGCGCTCCTGGCCCCTCCCTCCTGTCGAGTGCCCCCACAGCAAGCAGCTTGCTATGGGGGCACTCAAGCTGATTTGCAGTTCCCTGTGTCCATTCAGACACGGAGCCGTGTTTCAGCCTCGCCACCTCTCTCTCTCCTGATTGGCTAACCAATTTTGATTGACAGCAGTGGGACCCAATGGCGCCACTGCTGTGTCTCAGCCAATCGGGAGGGAGAGTCCCAGAAGGCTCAGGCACTCGTGCAACATCGCTGGATAGAGATGGGGCTCAGGTAAGTATTAGGAATAGAATGCATTAAGATATAAAACCTTCTGCCTTTACAAACACTTTACAGTGTATCATTCTTGTATTACTGTTCATCTGTTCTTTAAGCTGCATTTTGCTCAAAACATGGTGCTACATTATTTGAAATTGGAAAAACTAAATGCAGAAATGAAGTACACCTAAATTACCTGACACTTTTTCACTCATATTCAATGTTCTCTGTATCCCTATAGATAAAATAAAAGTTAGGCTTACAGCAGTTGGGCCTATTATCCCTGATTAAAAATCCCTGCTACTGCTCAAGTTTACATTGCTATACCCTCTGCAGTATCTTATTTCTTGTAATAAAGACCTAGTCTGTGCTCTTTGTCTCTAGTAAAATGTGTCTAACCTTGCTATTTAAATATGTCCTGTTGCTGGTAAATTTGATATTGTTGTGTTATCTGCAGTCCCTAATTTTTGTAGTAAAACACCTGTTGTACATTTTGTCTCTAGAACATTTTGGCCAATTCATCCTCAATATAAATGTTATGTTGATGGTCAATTTTACACTGCTGCAATCTATTAATTCTTAATAAGGACTTGATAGAAAGTGGTCAGAGGCATGCCGGTTTTGCATTAGTGAGAATAAGGACAGTCACAGTCAACTACTGGCAAATGTATATCTGCCAGTCGAAGCAAGCCTATTACCATTTGATGAAAAAGCATGTGTTGTTTCTAAAGAAACCTGAAAAAAGCCCCTCTTTCAAACTGAATCAGTCAGACTGGGGATATCCCCCAAACATGTTATTTAAAACATTTGTGTATTTTAATGTTGCCCTTGAAGTTTCATAAAAGGCCTCCCTTTCTATTATACAGTATTTTTTTGTGCCTGGAAACTAGGGGTGCTGAAATTAATTGCCGCATCGATGCATCGCGATTCGAGTGTCCCCGATGCGGCATCGATGCATGCGACCATAGCAATCGATTGCCGTGACGTCATTGCCCCGCCCCTCCCGGGAGAGCGCCCTGATCGTATCCCATCATGTACAATGCCCGCCTCTCTCCTCTCACTTCCAGCTCTTCTCACATCAGCGGAGAATTCTCAGCCCCGCCTGCTGACTGTCACTATCAAATCAGAAGAGAGGTGGGCGGGGCTGAGAATTCCCTGCTGATGTCAGGAGAGATGTGAGCCTTGAGAGCGGAGAGGTGGGCCGGGCACGGGCAGTCACATCAGAGGTGCCTATGCTCAGGGCCACTGATAAGGGGGTACAGGCAGCTCGTCGTCCTATCCCACCCACATAGTTCACTAGGCTAGCACTCTGGAGCGATGTCAGGACTCAGGGAGGGACTAATGAGGGAACTTGAGATACCCATTGGCAGAGGAGGCAGCAGGAGGGGTGCCGCCTATAAGCGGCACCGCCTCCTGCTGCCTTCTCAGCCAATGGGTGCACAGGGAGGCCTGTCCATCACATTCTTCGTCCCTCGGTCTTCCTGACTTGGTGCAGGCACTGGATGGAGTGGCTTTCAATGGAGCTTCTGAGCAAACTTCATTTGCTGACTGAGGTGAGGAAGAGTTTTGTCCAAGTAGTCATAAAGGCAAACTGAGGAGCTGGACGGCATGTTTGGATGGATGCTGGGGAAAGCCCATGCAGTGATAGCTCAGTCTGGCAGAGAAGTGAGCAGAGGAAGTTTTCTTTTGTGAGATGTCTGAGCTATCACTGCACTGGCATCCCTGGCATCCCTGGCATCCCTTCAGATGAGAACAATCAGCAGACAAGAAAAGTCAGAGGGGGATGATTCTTCTACAGGATTCCATATGGATTAGGGAGCACCTCCCCCTCCCCCACTGACTGGCAGTGCCCCCAAACTGCCCCCATTAGGCACCAGGACCCCTATCTCCCCTCACTAATCACTTGAGCCTCCTATCTCTCCCGTCACTAAGCGCCAGGACCCCCATCTCTCCCCACTAAGCGCCAGGACCCCCATCTCTCCCCACTAATCACCCCCATCTCCCCCCACTAAGCGCCAGGACCCCCCATTTCCCCTAATTGAGCACCAGTGATCCCTTTTGTCCTCCTTGAAAAAAATAGAGATATTTATTATAACAAAAAGTAAAAAAATATTGTGTTTTTTTCAAAATTGTTGCTTTTTTTTGTTTATAGCGCAAAAAATAAAAACGGCAGAGAAGATCAAATACCACCAAAAGAAAGCTCTATTTGTGGGGAAAAAAGGACGTCAATTTTATTTGGGTACCACATCGCACTACTGCGCAATTGTCAGTTAAAGTAACACAGTGCCGAATTGCAAAAAATAGCCTAGTCATTCAGCAGCCAAATCATGTGGTTAAGGGAGTGAGGTTATTTTTAATTCAAAGTTCCAGTAGATTTTTTTGTTTATTAAAAGTCGGCAGCTACAAAAAAAGTGTATCTTCTTTTAATAAAAAGACACTCACCTGTCCCACAATCTAGCGACGTGGCCGCCCGAACCCTTCCTTCTCTCCCCCGCATGTCCACAACGCTGGCAATACTACTGTGGGCATCCGGCTGTGACAGCTTGCAGCTTCACAGCCGGGTGCGCATGTCTCACTGCGCTGTCCTGAATGGCCAGGCAATTTTTTGGGACCTGTGATGTGTCCCAGAAGATTGCAGGGTGGAAGGGCCTATGCGGCCCAAGCAGAAGTGGGAGTTCGTCGGTAATCGTGATGCATCGTGATGCATCGTGGAATCGATGAAGATGCGCACCTCTACTGGAAACATGTTCCCCATGGCAGTGCTCAGCTTCCCATGCCTTTTTTTAAGTAGATTGACATATTAGCCCTAAAAATGGCCAGAATGAAACAAAAATGCACATCCCCCTCATAGATTCCCCTTTAAGTTTGAGTTCACCACATTGTCAACAATATTTGTAAACCCTTGGCAAAACAAACCTAGACAGATTTGCCTATCAATAATTAAGAGATCGGCTACTTTGTCACATATAGGGTTGTTGCTATGTAATATAATTCAGTTTTGCAATTTTGCAAGACAGAATATCACCTCTTACAATGTAGGTTCCTTCAAGTGGAGGTCTCTGTTGATGATATTGTTAGTATTTTCCATATCTCTACGGGTTGACCCCTGTATTCATTATTATGCTGAATGTTAGATTATCAAAATGTATCTCAATCTTCATGTATCTTTAACTAATAAACCAATAACTCTTGTAAATTCAATTTAACGGTCAGCTTATAACATTCAGCAATGTACAGATATGCAGAAAATCTATCTGGCATTTTCCTGAAATGGGTCACCTCTTTAAAATGAGGAAATCCCATCCCTTGTCACCCTGAATGAGGACCATCCTCCGAGGGATTAGTCCCCACTCTGGGCTGCTCAGGGAGTAGTCAAGGAGACTCTCATTGTTTTACAACAGAGATCAAATAGGATTAGAGAGAGAAAGGATTAAGTTTAAGAAAAGGAAGAAGAATTAAGGAATGACTCCGCTCTCCGAGCCCCGCCACCCTAAGGCCGCCCTACCCTGGTATTGATCGGGGAACTCCCGTCATGTATCGGACCCATGGGTCCCAGATTTTCTCGAACATCTGCATTCTATCATTTAAGGTTGCTGTCATACGCTCAATAAGCATAATCCAGCAAAATTTGTGTTTGAGCTGTTCAAACGGCATTACTGCCGATTTCCAAGATTTCACAATTATAATTCTTGCTGAAATAAATATAAACGCTATGAGGCATCTCTGGGGTTTCGACGCTGACTCCACCTTTCATCCCAGCAGTGCCTGTCTTGGAGACTTGATAAGGTTTACTTGGATGAGAGTGTATATAAAATTATACACCCTGATCCAGTACCGCCTTACCTTTGGGCACTGCCACCACACGTGGTACATCGTTCCCTCCTGTCTGCATCCATGGAAACATAAGGGAGACGCCCCAGGGATAAAGGTTGCCAGTCTTGCCGGGACCATGTACCATCTTAGAATTACTTTATAATTTGCTTCTATCATTGATGTGTTATTGATGGACTTCGAGGCCCCCTGGGCTATTTCGTGCCATTCATCCAGGTCAATACCTTCCTGGAGGTCCGCTTCAGTTTTCCATATACCCTTGCTTTACAGAGGAGTTTGTTAAAACAGTATAAAGTTCAGAGATATGTCCCTTGATTTTATCAAACTTCTGATACAAATATTCCATAGGGGACAAAGTAGTTATATCAGAATTCCGCAATATGGTATTCAAGAAGTGTATTATCTGCGTGTATCGGAAGAACTCTGAAGTTGGCATTTGGTATTTCTCTACTAGAACTCTTCTTGTCAGTATGCCCTTATGAACACATAAGTCTGCTATACATAATAGACTCCCAGCAGCCCATGTTCTTCCCGACACCCACCGGTGTTGTGCTCTCCGCTGACAGGTACAGAGATCTATGGTCATACCCATCTTATCTGGAGACAAAGGGACGCTTCTGGGACCCATATAGCAGACACCTTGCTGAAACGGCTAAAACAGAGAGTAACTACATGCGCATTACCCCTGTTGGGGTGACTGGATCCAGTGAGTGGGGACCCTTGTGGGGGAGCACACAAGTCACCTGGAGATACTACAAGCACTGAAGTCACCTGTTGATGGTTTCTGCTATACCTATGTGCACAGCCTGATTATTACTTATATGAGAACTGTTATATATGTTTCACTTATATATATATATATATAGACTTACACATGTCCTTTTTGGTGGCACTCTGATTTTTGAAATTCCGCCACATTTTTTGCACTTTATGTTCACTGTTTTTTTGAGAATTTGCCACATTTTTATTTGTTTTTTTATGGTTTTTTAATTTTTTTTCACTCTGTATTGCTTACCTGATGCATGCTGGAAGCAACAATATTGCACATTTTTCATTTGTAAGATTTGTATCATTGTTTATATGCACACTCTTGTACTTTTGAATATGTGGGACACTCTATACCCACACTTGCATAGCATAATTTTTTAATGGTAGGACTGCCTATGTCTCACACCTACTCCACTTATTTTAAGTTGATGTACATACACTTATTGATTAGGAACCACTAGGTCACATCTTTGGTACCTCATTAAGGAGCTACTGTATATAGAAGCTCACCCAATCGTTATCCCGAGGGTGTATGCCACTTACAGTTATACACCTGTACATACTCTCAAGTATTACCCCCATTAGAGGGCCTTGTTTGTTATTTTAGGCCGCGATAGTAGGTGCCGAGGTCTGGTGTATACTATACATCCTAGGCACAGCCCCACTTTCTTTTAACCTGTGCCCTCAGTTATTAGGTAGCACCATTTAACCCCACTTTTTGATTGTTTGCTAACATCTAAAAGTCGTCCGCAAAAGGATGCATTTATGTTCACTAGTACCGCATTCTATTCCTCGAATATCAACAGAGGTACGAATTTTTATTGCGAGCGGCTACAGGGCCAGGCCAAAGAGTGGTGGGGACAGTGGACATCCTTGACGAGTCCCCCATTGGATAGCAATGGGACTCGAGAAGTAGCCCTTTAACAATAAAGCAGCTGTTGGGGAGCTGTGTAGGACCCAGAGCGTGGACAGGACCAAAAAGAGGTATTCCCAAGAAAAGGAATCGAATGCTTTGTGTATGTCTAGGGATAGCAACATTCCCTGTCTTGGTCCTTTCCCATCCCAATCAGAGTGAATTGCCGAAATTATGTCACTGACTCTTCTAATTTGGTCTGTCGCTTGGCGACCCGGAACAAATCCCGCCTGGTCTGGGTGAATGTATTGCACAAGAAATGAGTTCAGTCTAACCGCCAGGATTTTTGGCATAATTTTTAAATCTGTATTTATCAACGAGATTGGACGATAATTTGCGCATATCCCGTGATCCTTTCCCAGTTTAGGTATCATATGTATATACACTGTGTTTTCCTGTGCTGGAAGATCTGTGCTCTGTCTGATTGAGTTAAAAAATATACAGAGATGCGGGGTTTAAACCTCTTGAATTTTCAGTAGTATTGTCCTGAAAACACATCTGAACCCGGGGATTTTGAGGGGTTCAAACCCTTTATAGCTTGTCCTATTTCTATTTCTGAGAATTCCTTGTCCATTAGTTCCGAGTGTTCTCGTGTCAACATTTCACCAGTTTAGACAATGCTGGCATGTAGGGGCAAGTAATTAATTTTCGCGCATATAGCGTGGTGGGTTTATATTTTCTGCCTAATATATATCTATGGCAGTGTTTCTCAACTCCAGTCCTCAAGGCGCACCAACAGGTCATGTTTTCAGGCTTACCATTATTTTTCACAGGTGATTTGATCAGTTTCACTGCCTTAGTAATTACCACAGCTGTTTCATCTGAAGGAAATCCTGAAAACATGACCTGTTGGGGCGCCTTGAGGACTGGAGTTGAGAAACACTGATCTATGGTGACGCCCGTTGTTCAGATAGCAAGTCATTTAATTCCGTCTCTTGTTGTGTAATCGTACTGTGCCAAGATCGTTTGACTCTGCCCGCTATTTGTAGTAACTTACCACGAATAGTGACCTTGTGGGCTGCCCAATTTTAAAATTGGGGACGTGGCCAAGGGCAAATTCTCCCAAAAAAATTAGTGTATCGCCACTTCTAACTCTGTTGGCACTCCCGGTTTGTTTAATAACATTGCACGGTGAGGGACATGGCTTCTTCCACACATTTCAAAACGGATAACCTAACCAGCGAGTGATCCGACCACGGAGTGCCTAGAATTCTAACTGAGGTGAAGTACGGTAGTAATTATGGACCCTATAAATATATGATCTATTCGGGAATATGTACCATGGATGTGCGAGTAGTAGGTGTAATCTGTGGTGGAGGGATTGTCATGCGTCAATTAAGCCATTACTATGTAGCAACCGTGCCAAGTTACTGCTGCTTCTGGGTACATGTTTGAATATGGATTTTCTAGGTGACGACTTATCTAACATTTGGTCTAAAGGTAGATTACTGTCCCCACCTAGAATCACCTGTCCCTGCACCTTTGGAAGCAGCACTGCCAGCATGTCTTGAAAAAATTCCAGCTGGCCTGAATTGGGAGTATAGTACGAAACAAGGGAGATTAATTGGTCGTTAATATGGCCCACTGTCATTACATACCTACCCTTTTTATCCTTTACTATGGTGATAGGGGTAAAGGGTACCTTTTGTGAAAAACAAATGGCTACCCCTTGTTTTTTTCTCGGGGCCTGAGGAAGTGTAAAACTGGGTATCAGGTGGTGAGATATCTTGGGATTGAGGTTTTGGAGAAGTGGGTCTCTTGTAACATGAGTATATCCGCCTTTTGTTTGTGGTAATAGAGGAAAGCCTTTGCTCTTTTAGTAGGGGAATTAAAGCCCTGCACATTATGTGTAATAATCAAGTACTTAGGTAATCAGCCGACATCATGTTTGGCAGAGCACACTCACCTTGACACAGATACAGAGCCTCCAGGCTCCAAGGACAGGAGGACATGAGCAGCCCAAGGATCCGTGAGGATGCCGCAGGATCAGAGCGGGAGGTCAGAGCCCAAGAAAAGAAGAAAGCAAAGAAATTAGTTAGTATTAGGAGAGGATTGCAGGGCTTAGTGCCTTGCACCGTACGTAACAATTTAACCATTAAATAAAAACTACAGGTGGACAAAGCCCTCCCCACATCATGATCCTGGAGAATCAAACATGAGGCTGCTTCCATCAGAAGATGGGAGCAAGGTCACTGAAGTGGCTTGCGTGTCCACCCCGACTCAAAACCACATTCAGAAATAAACAGAAGGTTAGATAAGAAAATTGGTAACCATTCGTGCGGATAGCTCCACACCATAATTGCCCTGGCCGCCCCCACTCCCCCATATCGTCAGGGGTAATAGTGGTGAACCATCGGGTCACCCTGCTATGTCATTATCAACACAACCCAGTCAACTTAGAAACAGTAGGACAGCAACTAAAACCGTAAAGTCCGTCTAACCAGGAAGGCCGTCCCCTCCAACTGCGGACTCAACATGCCCCATTCAAGAGTGACTCCATTCTCGGACCTAGAGGGAAAAGAACAAGATAATCACGAGACGTATCCCTATCTAGGCAGGGGGACGTCTATGACATCTCAAGTATGTGGTGAAGTCTTCCCACTTTGTCTGGAGCATGGTGAAGACCAAATTGGGGACAATGTAGGATTCATATGGGTGGAAGACGATGGGGTCGGCTGGTCCCTGGAAATGATGCCCAGCTCCAGAAGTAACTCTTCACCATCAGGGAAGTTTGAAAAGGTATGGTATTTGCCCCGGTAGGTAAATGAAAGACGGACCGGAAATGACCAGCGGTATTTTATCTGACAGTTCAGTAACTGCTGTAGAAGTTGTTTACGTTTTTTTATGTTTTTGCACCGTAGAAGGGGCGAGAGCTGAAAACAACTGGATGGGTGTTCCAAACAGAGTCAGATCCTGGTGATTTCTGGAGGCCATCATCAATTTTTCTTTGATCTTGTAGTAATGCGGCTTCACTATTACATCTCGTGGCAGTCCATCTGACCTTGGGGACGTCAGGGCCCTATGGATCCTTTCCACCTCTCACTGATGGGGTGAGATGTCCGGAATCAATTCTTTCATGAGGGCGTGTATAGCACCCTCCAGATCTGTGTGGTTTTCTGGTAGGCCCTGACTCTCACATTATAATGGCGAGATCTATTTTTCAGGTCTTCTATTTTTGCGTAGGCCTCTTCCAAGCACCCCTGGAGTTTTGCAGTCACCCTGGAGTTTTGATTAAATCTGGACATTGTTTTTTTCCACCTTTGTTTCAATTGTGTCCAGTCTAAGGCCAAAGCTCTGTATATCTTGCTTGATATCATTTGCAAGCAGGCTTTAGTTCCAACTACAACATAGCAGAAAAACGAGCTAGTAGCACTGTGTCCCCTGCATAAGGAATAAGTGGAGGTGAGGGTTCTGCAGGAGCAGGGCTAGATTGCCTGAAGATGGACTGCTAGTTCAGCCATATTTTTTGTCCATTGAGGAGCCTGGGGAACCTGCCTGCTCTAGGAGCTCCAGGGTTGCTCTGGGGGACAAGGATATGGAAAGAGATCCATCTTTATGATCCTCCTCATGTTCCCCTGATGACTGGGAGGAGAAGGGGTCCTGTATCTCTGCTCTGGGAAAGGAATCTGCCTTATGCAGTGAGATGGGCTGTTCCTTGCTCCAGCCACGTCCTGCTTACCTGGCGCCATCTTTGGAGAAGAAGTCTGCCCAGAGAGAGAGGGGGTTGTGTCTGATTCTACCTGTTGTTTTGTTAGTATGGCCGTTTCTGTGGTTGTCCCGAGTTCCAACGTCGCATGGCAGTCTCCGGGTGGTCTGCAGCCCGTTTCGGGTGATTTCCTGATTCTCCTGTGCTATTTTTAGCTGGGTTCTTGCCGGCGGTGTGCGGAGCTTGGTCACAGCATGACTGCTCCTGTGGCCTTGCGCATGCGCACCTTTTCCAGTTTTTCTATATAATGTAAGTGCTTTTGCTACATAGTATGGTTTTTCTATAATATATATATGACAATGATATAACAATATGCTGTTGTGGTCTAATATTACACCACAGTTACGATGTAATATGTTCTCTTGATCATTTACATTATTTACTGCAATACCATTTGGTCCTAAGTCTGATGAATCAATGTATAGAAGATTAAAATAGACTTACTTGAAATTCTTACCTGAAATTCTTACCTGAAATACTTACTTCTGCAGTAAGCCAAAAGGTATCAATACATTTAGGGTGCTTTCACTCTGCCCTTGCTCTGCTTTGGCCACATCGCTAGTTCAGTTCAGTGTACCTGCAATTACTGTGCAGGTTAGCTGCGGTTTCCCATAGACTTCTATTATGCTTTCAGAAATGACACCAAAACGGCAGCACATGGAGAAGTAATGGGAAAGTGCGGGTAACCTGCACAAAAATGAAAGGTACACAGTGCTGCAGCCAAAGTGCAGCTGTTCAGTTTGAAGCCGCCCTTAGAGGTCTCTGGAGTAACGTCACAAGCATTCATGCAGCCACCATAAATTCTGACCATATTGTGCTTAATACAGTGATTTCCTATGATTGTTAGCTCCATCTAGTGGCCACATGTAGTTATTTCATGATTAAGGTATTTCAGGGAAAATACAGCTTTTTCATTAGATGAAGAGGATAAGAAATTAGAGTGTTAACCAAAATACCTTCAGGATTCATGGCAGCTAGGCAAACACTTTGCTTTGTCCAGCATTTTTAAAAAAATAGACCTCTTACTGTGTCTTAGCAAAAGTCCAGACCTGATACCCAATGGTGTGGGATTGTGGGGTTTTCTACACAATACAATACAAAAGGTACACTAAAAGTAAATAGAATATTTGGTACTCAAGCTGCACAGCAGTTTTGACAATTGCTAACAAGCTTTTGGCACAATTTTTGAAGTGGAAAGTCAGTTACTGAAAACAATTTGAAATAAAAACATCCTCATTTTTTACTTTTAACAATGTATAGTTTTTTACCATAATTTTTATTGATGACACAAAAAAAGAAACAAAATCCTGACCTGCCACTGATTACTAAATCTTGTTTTCTTACAATCTGTCACCTGGGATTATATGGAACAAAGATTGGTGATTTGGTATCCATTAAGTGTTTAAGAGAAAAACAACATCACTACTAATGCCACTGCTACAAAAAAGATCAGTGGTTTTTGAAATGACAGATGTGTTTATCAATTATCATAAAGCCTTTAAAATTCTGTCTAGACTTCCTCTAAATGCACTAACCTATCAATTAGTAAATGTTTATTTTAAGCTAAAATTTCCTGTATATGTTTGCATCACCCGAGCAGTCAAATGTCAAAATATTTCAGTAAATATTCTGATTTAAAATTGATACCCTTATAAAAAATAATTATAATAAATATCTTGCATATAATATGTAGGGGAGCAACTTTCTAATGGGTATGAAAATCATTCATTGCTATTGAGATATCACATATCTTGGAAAAGAAATATCATTAAAACATTTATGTAGTGTGCTTTCCATTGTATTCAGCTTTCATTTGAAATCAGTTTGCAATACTTCTGAGTGCCATCTATATTCCTTCAACTGCAGTAAATTTTTCTTGATCAAATTTTGACCTTCTAAGCTGCATCAAGCTGTATTTGCATTCCTATTGACTTTATATAGGGTAAAAAGCAGTTTTATTACAAACAAAAGCCTTATTTTGCCCAACCAACAGTCTCAGAAGTTGGACTGAAACAAACTCCAAAAACCGGCTTCCAATTCACTTACCAGCATCAAGAAGCTGCACACCAGCACATTATAGCAGGGAGTGCTAGAAGTGATAAAACAGATGGACCATATCTAAATGTGTTGTAGTTCAAATTTACTGATAAGATACCTTCCACAGCCCTGAAACATTTGGCTGCCTCATTGCCATACACAGCAGTCCATTTTTCTAGAATGCTATCCAGCTACACCAGTAGGTAGTGGAATTCATGAAGAATAAATCCTCGCTGAGAGTCTAATCCAAGTGTCAGTCTAGGGACCTGGCAGATCCCAACTCCGTGGCCATGATGATGCGGACTGCGGAGCCTGGACTTACAGCAGTGATGTCAGCATAGAGCAGACTTTAGCCCGCTCTCTGCTAAAATGGGGTCACGCGAATGCAAAACGAACTGCACTCCTGTGATCCATAGAAGTACAGCCAAACGAGCTTTGGCTGGGCTTCTACTTTAAACCTCTCCACTATCCCACCACATCCCTCTTCTATGGCTAGCTATATATGGGTATTTCACAAGCAACAATAATTTACAAAGCATTTAGGAATGCTGTGTTATACTTTTTTGAAACTCTGAAGCACTCTTCAGCACCAATATGGCAACACAGACCCTAAAAGGAATACTGGCTATACCTAGAACCATTTTAGCTGGTTTCAGTTGACATTTAGCAACCCACCACCAGCAAGACCATTGTAGTAAAAGATGATGAATGAGAATTGTTCTGCCTTTCCAATCTAAGCACTGTGATCTCTATAACTGATTCAGTTGTGGCAAGATAACTGTAACTTAATGATTTAATCCAAATGACATCCTGCAGACTGTAGAAAGCTTTAATCCAAACCTTGTGCAGATCTTCACAGAACACAACAATGCATGTATAACATGATACTCCTCATTAAAATCTTTGATTTCAAATATTAAACAAACATCCAAACATCCAAAAGTCCAAACATTAAGTGAAGACTCTATTCCAGGAACACCCGAAAGAGAAGAAAGAGGAGAACAAAAAAATAACAATGCAAACTGTAAAACTTGAAAGTCACTACTGGTGTCTGTAAGATGGCACAAAAGACAATCCATCAGTCTATCTTCAGAGGGGAAGTCAGCAACAAGCACCAGTCTCCCTTACCTCCCTTTCAATCAATTTTTTCAGATGGGAAGGCAGCAACATGCATCAGTCTTTCTTACCTCCCTTTGAATCAAGATCTTCAGGGGGAAGACAGCAACATGGGTGCTGTGATCAGCTGGGCTAGTGCGGCACAGACTTGCTGGTTGGAAGCTAAACAGTGGGGACCTTGAGTGGAGAGTGTGAACACGTTTTGCTTTTGACTGCTGGTGATTGCTGTAGTGCTTTTCCTTGCAGCTTTTTAACACCTTTTTCTGTCACTTTTTAAATAGCCTTTTTTTTTTCCTTCCTTCCTTCAGCCTACTAATTAAGGGGAGTGGTTAATTGGCCACAGGTGCTTGAGGCCTACATAACTTTCTGTAGAAATCATTTTTAGCCTGCTCATCTTTGAGCTTGCTGGAACTTAGACCAAGTGGAACTGAACTAAGTGGTGAGTTAAAAACCAGAATTTAAAACAGGAGGTTATAACAGGGGTCATAGTACCTGTGTAGTATGAGTGTGTACCTGTGTATTGTAAGTACATGAGTGCTGCAAGTGCAAGTGGGCTGTATTGAGTATAGTGTCAGGTAGTACCTGTGTATTGTGAGTACCTGAGTATTGTCTGAGTAGTATGTGTGGATCATTAGTACTTGTGTATCGTGTGCGCACGTGGCTGTGCGAGTGCACGTTGGTTTGCGAGTGCACGTGGGTCTGCGAGTGCGCGTTGGTCTGCAAGTGCATGTGGGTCTGCGAGTGCACGTGGGTCTGCGAGTACCTGTGTATTGTCTTGTTGAGTAACTGTGTATTGTCTTGTTGAGTATTAGTGTCAGGAAGCTAGTTGTTAGATAATTTGGACAGGGTATAATCCCCAATCCTCATTAAATGTAATAGGTTTGATGCCCAGCGGGTGTGCAGATGCGACTCGGAGCACATCTTGCGGCATGTATGCGTTCCTTGATCATCCGATCCGGGCGAATACTGCTGTGCAAAATGTAAGCACATTATTTCCCTGGAAGCCCAGGTTCTGAATTTGGGGTAGCAACTGTCAGCACTGAGAAGACCCTCCATACTTTAGGAGAGCCGGGAACGTACCTGGCAGGTGCTGGCAAGGGCCAGCACAGAGGCAGGTGGAGACAAAGAGGTGCAGGCACTAGAAAAGAGTAGACGGGTGACAGTCGGGAAGAGGAAGGGTAGAGGGGGAAGTGCCAGGGAGGCCAATCCAGGGCTAGAGCATCCCAATAAGTACGTTCCATTAAGTGACATTGGTGAGATCAGTCAGGCACCAGCACTGCTGGAGCTGAGGGACTCTCCTAGTTGCCGGGGGAAGAGCAGTGAGAGTGGGGGGGAAGAGAAGGTAAAAGAAGGACAGATTCTTGTTCTAGGGGACTCAATTCTTTGAAAGACAGAGAGGGCAATCTGTAGCAAAGACCTGAAGTGCCGAACTGTATGTTGTCTACTGGGCGCTCGGGTTCAGCACATCACGGATCTGGTGGACAGATTACTGGGAGGGGCTGGGATAGACCTGGCTGTCATGGTGCACGTTGTCACCAATGACAAAGTCAGAGGCAGATGGAGTGTCCTAAAGAACAATTTTAGGGACTTGGGAGCAAAATTGAGGAAAAGGACCTCCAAGGTAGTATTCTCAGGTACCTTAAGCCACACCAGAAAGGCAGAGGGAGATTAGGGAAGTAAACAAGTGGCTGAGGAGCTAGTGTAGTAAGGAGGGGTTTGGGTTCCTGGAGGACTGGGCCGACTTCTCAGTCAATCACCAGTACTATAGAAGGGACAGACTACAACTAAATGAGGAGGGTGCAGATTGGCTGAGAGTGAAGAAAGCCAAACAGTTAGAGGGGTTTTTAAACTAGGCGACGGGGAGGAGGGTTCATATGTAGAGATAGTCAGCGCGGAACATATTCCAGAAGGTAGTATTGGGTGCATTAGTGGTAGGTTGACTAAAGCACATAAACCCAAGGTAAGTATAGTAACAAGTCCTATTTGCAATCTCAGAACACCCAATAAGAGGATAGTATGCGACAGGTCTAAACTACGTGGCATGTTCACCAATGCCAGGAGCCTGGCGGACAAGATGGGTGAACTAGAGATACTGTTGTATGAGTAGGATTTGGATTTTGTGGGAATTTCAGAGGCCTGGTTCAACAGCTCTCATGATTGGCCTGCAACCATTTAAGGGTATACCCTTTATCGCAGAGATAGAGAGGGTAAAAAAGGGAGGGGTATGCCTATATATCAAGAATAATGTACAAGTGAATGTGAGAGATGACATTACTAAAGGAGCTAGGGAGGAGGTGGAATCCTTATGGGTAGAGCTCCAAAGGGATGAGGGGAAAATAATACTGGGAGTATGCTATAGGTCCCCTAACCTGAGGGGAGGGGGAGACGGATCTCCTATCACAATTTGGATTAGCAGGAAGGATGGGAAGTGTTATCATAATGGGGAATTTTAATTATCCAGACATAGACTGGGCAGAGGGAACCAAGCATTCGTCTAAGGCTCGCCAGTTCCTAAATGTCTTGCAAGATAATTTCATGGGTCAGATGGTAGATGCATCAACTAGAAATAAAGCGTTACTGGATCTACTGATTACCAACAATACAGACCAGATCACGGATGTGGAAATACGGGTCAATTTAGGAAACAGCAATCACAGGTCAATTTGCTTCAGTATAATTCACAATAATAGAAAACATAAGGGAAATACAAAGACACTGAATTTCAAAAGAGCCAACTTCCCTAAACTACGAACCTTGCTAGAAGGCATAAATTGGGATAAAATCTTAGGAACAAAGAACACGGAGGAGAGATGGGTTTGCTTTAAGAGTATATTAAATAAAGGCATTAGCCAATGCATTCCAATGGGAAATAAATTTAAAAGAGTGAACAAAAGTCCTGGATGGCTTAACTCCAATGTAAAAATGCATATAAAACAAAGGAGAAGGCCTTCAAAAAATACAAGGTTGAGGGATCATTATCAGCATTCAGACATTATAAAGAATGCAACAAGAAATGTAAGGGTGCAATTAGGACGGCTAAGATAGAACATGAAAGACACATAACAGAGGAGAGGAAAAAAAATCCCAAGAAATTATTTAAGTATTTAAACAGTAAAAAAGGAAGGACGGACTATATTGGCCCCATAAAGAATCAGGAAGGACATCTGGTTACAAAGGATGGGGAGATGGCGAAGGTATTGAATTTATTCTTCTCCTCAGTCTTCACGAGGGAATCAGGGGGCTTCAGTAACCAAAACTGCAGTGTTTATCCTCATGACACATCACAGGAAGCACCTCCATGGTTAACAGAGGGCAGAATAAAAATTAGACTTGAGAAACTCAACATTATTAAATCAACGGGACCAGATGGCTTGCACCCGAGGGAACTCAGTCAAGTAATTGCCAGACCATTGTTCCTAATTTTTGTGGACAGTCTACTGACTGAAATGGTACCAGCTGATTGTAGAAAAGCCAATGTAGCACCAATATTTAAAAAGGGCCCAAAATACATCCCTGGGAATTACAGACCAGTTAGCCTAACATCAACTCTTTTTTGCAAAAGCAACCAGGGATGGAGGCGCAATATTCCTCGTTGCGTCTCATTTAAAGTCCCAAATATTCAATCTTTTCTTATATATATATATATATATATAGATATATATATATATATATATCTATATATATATATATAGATATATATATATATATATATATATATATATATATTTACTTTTTTTCTTTTTATATATATATATATATATATATATAGAGTGCAGGGGTCAGGAGTAAGTAACAAACAAAACAACATATAGAGTGCAGCAGTCAGGATGAGCGCCATGTTCACATCAGAGTCCTCCCTTACTTCAATGTCCCAAGCATTCCTCACAGTCCCGCCTTACATCCATGTCCCCAGATTGCCTCCTTACATCAGAGCCCTCAGAGTACCCCCTTACATTCTCCAGAGTTCCCCCTTCGTGCCTCCAGGGTGTCTCCTTACACCCTCCTCCAGATTGCCCCCTTAACTCTTCCTTCAGAGTGCCCCCTTAAAAATACCTTCCCTCACCAGTAGTGGGCCACAAGTGGCGGGCGAGAACATTCTTTAAAAAAATTCCTTGTCACCAGCTCTGAACTGCTCATGAACAGTTTTGGAGCCAATTAGTGAAATGCCAAGCTAGACCCCAACTTGTGTGGCAGGGCATACAAATATAAACCACAACTGATGAGCGTTACAATGTCACCAAACAGGGCCACACCTGGACCCACTCTGCTGCCAAATCCAAGGCTAAGTGAGGCAGTTCTCTAATCAGCTGGCTCCAGAACTGCGCATGTGCAGATCAGAGCTGTCAATAAGGGGATTTTTTTTACAAGCACTTTTTTCCTGTCTATGAATATTTACAGACAGGAGAAACTGCCTATTTTATACAAACTTTTAATAAATGAAAGGACAGTTGGCAACACTGCTCTGATCATGTAGAACATCACACAGTCTTACAGATTTTTTTAGGTTGACCCTTGGGATCATACATCATTTAAGCATATTTTGGCACTGGATTTGTCAGAGTCCTTCACCACAGACATCTGTACATGTAGAGAAAACTAGAGTATGAGGTCCTGCTTGGTGTGTGCTCTCCACCACCATGCTTTGCCTTGGTGGATAACCTGTAAACAGAGTGGGACTGTATATAGCGCTTGCACATGATCATCACTTTTGCATTCTATGCAGTTAACAGTAGCCTTGCAGTCTTTAGCATGGCGTTCCATGGAAGCACAGCATTTGAAGCAAATTCCTTAAAAGTTCTTTACTTTCTTGCAAGGGTTTATATCTGAAGCCGACACATTTCCAAAGTGGGTGTGATTTGTTACGTATGGGACATCGGCAAATTGGATTCTCAATGTTCTTTTTCTGATCAGGGACTGCAGTAGGTTAAGATAAAATATCAGTCCTTTTCACAGACACTGGACCTCTGCAGTCTCTATGTGAAATGCGTAAGTTTGTAGGCCTTGGGGAAGGTGGACTTGGATCATTCTTAGTATTCTCCTAATGAACTCACAAAAGTAGGAAAAGGTAGGAGAAACTTTATTTACTTCCTTGTACCTTAATCCAAGTGATGCCATTTTTTCCTGTATGCCATAGGGTAAATTAAAGACTATTGGATTGACCCCCAAGTGATATCTAGATAAATGAGATGGGGTAGGTAGGTATCAGCTTTGGCCAATTGAAGCTCCAAGAGAAGGCCGCTAAGTTCTTGAAACTTTTTTTTTTTAAATAATTTTTTTTGTGCACAGAAAGATTAATCATACAGTACATCAGATAAGGGTTACATCAACATTTATATCTCCGTAAATACAGCATTAATATTGCAAATATCTCTGTAAACTCAGTACGCCTTTCGGGTCACCGAGCCTACCCTATGTTTCAGTATACATGTACTAAGATACAAGAAGGCCTAGCCTGTCTGTAGTGAAAGAAGGAGGCCAACTATCCTCCTTTTACCATGAGTTGGTAATAGCAATAGGTCTTACCTATCTAATGGTCTAGGAACCCTCCTCATCCAGTGTATTCTCAGAGTCCACCCACCGGAACCATACCTTCCTAAACTTCTTGGGAGCCCCCCTAGCTTCATAGGTCATTTTATACATCATCACATCTACATTTACTATTTTCATCCACATCCCCAGAGTCAGTTGCTCATCATGTATCCAGCGTCTAGCAATGAGTTTCCTCACTCCAAAGTATAGGATCCTAAGGAATGGTTTAGTGTATGCATTTATCACTTCTTGATCAAAAACCCTGAGTAAACAATGTAGGGGCGAGCAAATGTTTGATAAAGCAAACTTATCTGATATAAATTCAGTCACCTGTGAACATAATGGTCTCACCTTTGAGCATTCCCACACCATATGAAAAAAAGTACCTTCCTCCCTCCCGCATTTATGGCAGATAGCAGACTCCCTCCTATGCATTCGATAAAGTATAGCTGGTGTATAATACTGCTGGTGAAGATAGCGATGCTGGATCATTTTATCCATAGAGGAGATAACTGACACCAAGTATGTGTCCAATGCCTCCTGCCACAGTTCTTCCGACAACTTCGGGACCATCAACTCCCACCACGCCCTGGCCTTAAAAGTTGAGGTCATTACTCCTGGGCCCACTGCTCCATAATATCTAGAAATCTGCTTGGACGTATCCGGGTCAATCAAAACCTTTTCTAGATCTGTATTCTGTACCCGTATCTCAGGCCCCCCAAACTGGGCAATCGTTGAATGTCGCAGTTGTAGATAGCGGAAGAACCAAGTCTTGGGTACTCCAAACTGCTCCCTCCACTGGGCAAAAGTGCAAAGACAGTCATCCTTACAAATGTGATACAGATATTTAATGCCATATTTTGCCCAAGTCTTTTGTCCAAGTCTTTTGCCCATCAGATAGTTTTAGAAACTCCCCTAAGAATCAGTTGCACCCTAGAGGACTATTTGGAGATAGCCACAAGGGTTCGTCCCTCCACCATTGAGAGCACAGGTGAAAAACTTTCCAAGGTAATGCCATAACTGAACCCAACTTTCTCCCCGGGATCCCTTTCCTGTAGAGCATGTTCTGAAAGGTTTCGTGAGGTGGCAACTGCTGCCTCCAACAAGGTAGTGGCATTGGGCATCTGTGGAGAAAGCCGCCAGTGCAGAAAAGATAGCTGTGAGGCTAAAAAATAGTAGTGCAAATCCGGAAGGGCCATCCCTCCCATTGTAACTGGTAGCTTCAAGATCACTAAAGACACCCTGGGAGCTTTGGAGCCCCACAAAAAACCTACAATAATGGAGTCAATGTGCCTGAAGACCCGTAATGTCACAAAAACTGGGGAGTTCGAGAGGATATAGAGAAACTTAGGGAGAAAGATCATCTTAAACAGATGTATCCGTCCAATCAAGGTGATCGGTAAATTCTGCCATCTATGAACCCTCTCTCGAAAATTTCCCACAATCGGTGACAAATTGGTCTCCAGGAACCTAGAGATGGGGAGCTGAATCTCAATCCCCAAATACCTGAAGGAGGTGGATAAAGGAATGGGACAATCCGGCGGGATTCCCACCACGTCATCAATGGGAAAAAGGGAGGACTTTTTCCAATTTATACAAAATCCGGAGTAGTCTCCAAATTCCTGAATCAATCAGAAGGCTTCCAAGAGCAAGGGCCCCAGATCCTGCAGATATAACAACATGTCATCTGCATAGAGTGAAACTCGCTCTTCAAATTCCCCCAGCCTCAGACCAGTAAATTTTGGAGTAGATCTTAGTTGGACCGCTAAGGGCTCTATGGCCAGGGCAAACAGGAGGGGTGAAAGTGGACACCCCTGCCTGGTGCCTCTAAATATCAGGAAGAGGTCTGAGACAATACCATTAACCCTTAGTCTAATCAATGGATCTGTGTACAAGAGCCGCACCCAGGAAATTAGAACAGGGCCAAATCCATAGGACTCCAATAGGTAAAAATATGGCCACTCCACGGAGTCAAAGGCCTTTTTTTGTATCCAAAGAGGTCACTATTGTAGTCCCGGAGATGTCGTGAGCAGTCTGGAGATTTACAAAGAGTCTCCTGATGTTCATCTGTGTGCATCTTCCCTGGATAAATCCCGTTTGATCCGCATCTACCAGTTTGGGGATGACTGACTGTAACCTACCTGCAAGTATTTTGGCCAATATTTTTGTATCAACGTTCATCAACGAGATTGGACGATAAGAGTCACACTCCCGAGGGTCCTTTCCACTTTTAGGGATCAGAACAACCTAGGCTTCCCTCATAGAGGGAGGTAATCTACCATCCGATCTGGCCGCATTGAACACTCTAAGCAAACGAGGAGCTAGCCCATATCGAAAAGTGCAGTACCACTCCGAGGGGAGGCCATCTAATCCAGGGAATTTTCTATGGGGAAAAGAGGTAATCACCCCCACCACCTCCTCTACCGTAATACCGGATTCCAGAGCAGCGCTGTCATCTTTTTGTCAACTTAGGTAGATGAATGTCAGCTATGTAAGTTACCATTGCTTCCGTCCCCAGAGGAGCACAGGACTTATATAGTTCTTTATAGAATTGAGCAAAAGTTTTTAAAATGTCAGCCGAGTCGCAGACTTCTAGCTTGCAGTCATCATCGACTTAATACACACCGTAACATATTCCGGCCGCGCCAAGTATGCCAGTAATCTGCCATTCTTGTTGCCAAATTCAAATATATGCCTGCGTTGGGCCAGGCTAAGCTTTGTAGTACGTTTGGTTAGTGCTGTCTTGTACTGCCTTCTCATCCGCAAAGTCAGCAACCGCTCACTAGTGGGATCCCCGATATATTCTGCCTCCGCCAGGGTCACCTCTGTTTCCTTATGCTGTATGGTGGAAGCGAACTATTTCTTAAACCCATTAACTTCTGCTATAAATACTCCCCTCAGCGTGGCCTTAAAGGCCTCCCACTGAAGAAGAGAAGACCCGGCGCTACCGTTTTCAGCCCAATAGTGTTTAATAGCCTCTGTAAACTTAATCTTTATATACTCCTCTTGAAGCCAACTAGCCTCCATCCACCACATGCGCAGACCAGGTTTCGGTCCCAGATTAAGTTCCAACAGCATGGGGGAGTGGTCAGATAGGGCTCTGGGCAAGTAAGAAACCTTCTTAACCAACGTCATCCCCTCCCCCTCAGTCAGGATAGTGTCTATTCTAGAGAATGTCTTGTGCGTTTCCGAATAACAGGAATACTCCCTAATATCAGGATGATGAAAACACCAGACATCTCTAAATCCATGAGCAGGCATCCAACCCGCCAGGGGGGCTGGAGTGCCACTTGTCCCTCTCAGTCTATCCAATACTGGATCAGACAAGGAGTTGAAATAACCTAACATGAATATCATCCCCTCCGCTATCTCATATGTGTCCTTTATCATGTCATCCAAATGAGCTAGCGAAAAGGGAGGAGGAACATATAAGTTCACAATTGTTAGTAACCTATTCATCACCTGTAGAACCATTATAACATACCTCCCTTTAATGTCAGTTTGCATTGCTTGTATGGATATGGGCATGGCCTTGGTGACCAGAGTGGAGACCCCCCTCACATATGAGGAGTAACTGGCATGGTAAGCCCCCGCAATGTGAGCCCATTTTAATAAAAGTAGCCTGGAGCCCTGGAGGTGGGTTTCTTGAAGTAGTATTAGGTGGGGTTTGTAGTTTTTAATATAGTCAAATATCAGAGGGCATTTAAATTTGGCTTTGAGGACCCTGACATTCCAGGCCAAAACCTTAAGATTTACCTGCATGACAGATAGAAAAAAAGGGGCGGAGATTACCTCTCCTCCTTTGGGTATGGCTACTAGAGAATTGGGGCTCCGGGCTCCTCTTCCAAAGGATGACTCCAATTTTCAGCCCCAAAAAAACAAAAAAAACAGGATAGGAGGAAAATTATCATTTATGGGCAACCAATGTAGCAAAAAAAACCAACAAAAACAACCAGAGAGGTCTTCGCTGTCATCACTTGTCATACTGTCATACTCCCACCCCGTGCTTTCTCCACACAACTGTATCAGGGCGGACGGGGAGAGGCCCTATTTCTCTGGTGGCCACAAGTGTCCAACCACTCCGAGGCTTCAGTAGGATTAGTGAAAAAATATGTTTTCCCATTGTCCACTATCCGCAGCTTGGCAGGATAGAGCATATTGCAGATCAGGCTAAGATCTCTCAATCTCTTTTTTATGGGATGAAAAGAAAAAAAGCCCTCTGCTTCTGGGTAGCTGCAAAAAAGTCAGGATAGATCGATATTCGACATCCATCGATCGTTAGTTCAGGGCCCGTTCTAGCTCCTCTCAGGATATTCTCCCGGTCCCGGAAATGCAGAACTTTCGCTATCATGGACCTGGGGGGGCTCCCTTCGGAGGCACCCGTCCTGGAATGCGGTGCGCTCTTTCAATGGAAAACATGCTTGTGAACGTGTTAGGGGCCAAATGTTCAATCAGTCATTTCTCTAGAAATTCTTCAGGGTGTCTCCCCTCCACCCCCTCCGGGAACCCCACCAGCCTGATATTGTTCCATCTCATACAATTTTCCATGTCAGCCATCTTTAAAGTGTGTTTAGGTGAGTCTTTTTTTGTCACCTGCACAGATGTGTCTAAAGACCTGACAGTGTCTTCCAGGGAAGTGATGCGGCGATCAGTAGCCTGTGCTTTCTCCCTCAGTTTCTGCATATCATGTTTCATAAAGGAAAACTCCACTTTGAGCTCCTCAAAGTGATCAATCAACTTATTCTGGCAACCCTGTATGGCAGCCATGATCTGGGTCAGGGATGGCTCATCCTCCCCCTCCACTTCCCTGTCAGCTCTGGCCCTGGAGTGTTTTAGCCTGTCCTGGGATCTCCCCCTCCTCAGCACATCAGCCCTCTGAGGTTTACGACTCACCCTGTCCAGGGGGATGTCTGCTGCGGGACATCCACGGATCTGTGGAGCGGCGGCCATTAGTCCTCCTCCTGTGTTCCGGCGCCATTTTGGGAGCCCCAGGCATACTTTGTCAGCCATTCTCAGGTCGATTTTGGCAGGGGGGAACATACTTCATCATCTCCAGAGGTTCCCAGGAGGTCCCTGCACACATCCCCAGCAATCCTATGCGGAAATTGAATGCCTTTTGCCCAGGATTACAGCAGGATCCACAGTCTGCAGACGGAGCTCCGGTCCTGAGCTCCTCACATGCCGCTCGCTGGCTCCACCCCCAAGCTCTTGAAACTTTACATTGCCTCTGCCAGTTATTTTTCAGAAGCTTTGCAACCTTTTAAATAAATCATTTTCAATGGCTTCTGGGCTGTTGAAGTTATGCTCAAGTCTATCCCAAGCAGCGTTAAGACCTCAGGAGGGGTTGTCAATGTGACCACCCTTGAGTCTTTGGATATGTTCAGCAGAATGAGGACCTAGCCACTTGATCAGCAGATCTAGTTCTTCTGTTGTTGGGACATTTAGTTCACTGATGGTGGCTTTGAATGTGGATTTCCAGCCTCTGTAGTTTTCAGGTTTATCATCAAACTTAGTGAGACCTCTCTTGGTGAGCTTTTTGTGGACCATATGTATTTAGCAAACTGTGACATGTCTGTGTTTTCAGACTTTGGATGCACAGCAGCATGCGGAACAAAGAGAAGTACATTGACTGGCATGGGAGGTGGAGCAAAGGCATTCTTTGGGAGGTGGTGCTAAGGCATTCATACCTGACACTGGCTCCGAGTTAAATGCAGTGTTGGGTTGCAGCTGTGGAGAAATGTACTTGGTAGGAGGAAACTGACCAGCCTTATAAGTTATATTGTTTATTATTTGCATACCTGTGTCTGAAGTTTGCTGAGGTGTGAAATCCTGGTGTACTAAGAAATGATAGGCAGATTGTCTTGAGAGGTGGTAGGTGTGGTGTGCTGACCTTGGTTGGGGGATACAGCTGCTGTGGCTGGGAGAGGACATTTTGGGAGAGAGTATGAGGGATATAATGCATACGGCATAACTGAATGTCTGCTACTGTTACATCCTTCACATTTGCTAGCAGTTGGCTATAAAACCTTGCCATGGCTGTGGAATGCTCACATTGTTTCTCCAAAGCTTCAATCTCTGCTGTCTCGTGTACAGTTTCTGCTTCTGCCCCTGATTCCAAAAGTGTAAATATTCAGAAGGTCTCCCTACAGCAAAGCCTGATCCCTGCAGCTACCTTCAGTACATCAAGATTGCTGAGAGCTGTTTTCCTGCATGTCCACATCAGCCACATGAAGTACACAGGAATCTTAGATGTAAGTGTGCTTTAAATAAAGTGTTATCTTTTATTCTACACTAACCTGGTGCCCTGCTATATTCCTTTGTATTTAATAAGTTGTTAACTGAGAATGGAAGATCATAATTGTAGAGACTTGGTGGATCTAGAGGAGTGTCTCGTAGATGTAGAGTGATGAGAATTAGATTCATGAAGTTGTATGATTCTCACTTCTGCCTTTGTCCTTGTTTAGTTCAGGGGTCTTCAAACTATGGTCCTCCAGTTGTTCAGGAACTTCAGTTCCCATCATGCCTAGTTATGTCTGTGAATGTCAGAGTTTTACAATGCCTCATGGGAAGTGTAGTTCTGCAACAGCTGGAGGGCCGTAGTTTGAGGATCCCTGGTTTAGGTGACCTGGTACTAACATGCAGCAAAGCCCCTCTCCACCATCAGGAGCTCTGGTGAATACTGGTTAGTACTTAGACCACACACCTCAGGTCAACCCGTGTCATCAGCCAGGGTGACCTGTGTGTATATCTGTCCTGCTTCGTGATGGGTGCTGCTCTACTGTTATAGCTACTGGCCTCCTAGCCTGTCTTAAGACAATTACTTTTTGTTTATTGGCCAACCGGCCGACAAAAACGACAAAAGTAGCATATCTTTTTTATTTTTTATAGGAGATAGCTTGCCTAGAAGACTGAGCGTAAAAATACTAAGAAGCTGAAGGTTTGTTTTGCAGAGCTAAAGGTGACAAAAATATTTGCATATTCAATTTCTGTGACCATGTCTGTTCATAAAAACAAGTTCTCCTAGTTGCTAATAATATTTTTTAAAAGCTTTTGAGGGGCTGGACTGTGGCCAGCGGGAATGAAAATTGTCCTGGCATCAGCGGGAAATAATATTGCCACATTTGTAATTAGGGAAAGGAATAGTGCCGCTATCATTGGGAGGAATACTGCCCCATTATTGGTTTCATTGGGAGAAATGGTGCCTCATTGTTGGTATCAGTTGGCAGAATAGTGTCTTGTATCAGCAGGAGGAATAGTGCCCTAAGGGCCAGGTATATCAGCGGGAGGAATAGTGCCCTAAGGGCCAGGCATAGGGCCACATCTGGCCCCATGGCCGCAGTTTGGAGACCAATGCTCTAGGTTCAGAACAAACCTCAGCGCAATAATTTGTCAAAAAGAAAAATGAAACACTTTCTTTATATATGCTTTTCTGCATAAAGTTTACCTTGAAGAAGAACTTCATTAACATCATCAGTAACAACATAATCACCAACAGTTGTACAATATAACATATAGAATGCCAAAATCAGAAGTATATAATTTACATAGACTGCAGCTGTCAGGATCATGTCATACTATATACAATTCACCATACAGAATATATTGGTCAGAAGTATGTTATACTCAACCTAGCGTATAAATTGCAGTGGTCGGGAGTATGTCACAGTGCATAGTCCATAGAAAAACATAAAGCAGGTGTATGCAAAGGTCAAAAGTATTTAATGCAGAGAGCAGTGACTAGTGTTGAAGAAGGCAGAGTTTAGAGGTCAGTAGTTAGTAAAGCTGAGTGCAGAGGTCATTTGTAAGTAATACATAGTTTAGAGGTCGTAGTATGTGAAACACAGAGCATGGGGTCAGTAGTATCAGGAGTCAATAGTAAGTAGCACAGAATTCAGAGGTCATTAGTATGTAACAAACAGCGTATGGCTCAGGAGTAGGTAACTCAGAGTTCAGAGGTCAGTAAGTATTGCAAAGTTTAGAGGTCAGCAGTATGTAACAGTGCTCAGAGGTCAGTAGTATGTAACACAGAGTGCAGAGGTCAGTAGAAAATACCAAAGAGTGCATTGGTCAGAAGTAAGTAATGTAGAGTGCAAAGGTCAGTAGTATGTACCAGAGAGTGCAGAGGTCAGGAGTAAGTTAAACATAATTCAGAGGTCAATAGTATGTAACAGGGTTCAGGAGTAAGTAATGGAAAATGCAAAAGTCAGGAGCATGTAATGTAGAGTGCAAAGGTTAGAAGTATGTAACACTGACTTCAGAGGTCAGTACTATGTAAGAGATTTCAGAGGTAAGGAGTGTGTAACGCAGAGTGTAGGGGTCACTAGTAAGTAATGCAGAGCACAGGGGTCTGTAGTATGTAAAGAGTGAAAAAGTAATTTGTATGTAATACAAAGTGCAGAGATTAGAAGTAAGTAACGCAGAGTGCAGAGCTCAGGAATAAGTAACTAAGTTTTCAGAATTCAGCGGTCAGGCATAATGAAGACTGCAGAGGTCAGTAGTATGTAATGCAGGCTCAGAAATAAGTAAAGCAGAGTGTAAGTAGGAGGAACTACAGGTATTTGGATGTCCTCCCCTCTCTTCACCTCTTTCTTTAATTCACTAAGAGCTGTCGCTATGGTCCTTGAGGGGCACGGGGCCCCACACACTCCTCATCACTACAAACCACTTATCTGCCCCTAAATCATTTGGATGGATTTGATCCTGGCACCTGCTAATTGGCCCAAGTCAGGATCTGGAACAGATAGATGCTCTGAGGGGGTATGGACCCCCTCTACCCCCTTATCTACACCCCAGCTATAAATAATATAGGATTAGAGAAGAAGGAAAGCAACATAGGCATTGAATGGGAACTTTGATTTGGCGACTTAAATAATGGAAAAGGCAAGTTGTAGTACCTGTTTATGTGGGAGAACAACCACTAAGGAAATAACCTCTCTTCATCTCCATTTGGGCTTACAGAAAATTTAATTTGCAGCAAACAAAGTGTAAAATCATTCAGACAATTCCTGTGGGTCTGTAATGGGCCTATTGCACTTAACCACGGCAAGCTTTTCTGAAGATAATGACATTATTTATTTGCATCTGTCTGAATACACTGAATGTGGACACATTTACCATACTTAATAGCTATACACATATCCAGACTGTTCTGTCAGATAAAGTTTCATTTTTCAACCAATTGGTGGAAGGGGTTTAGCTAAACTTAAGCAGGGGCTGTCTTCTTACAGCAGTTTATGATCAGTTTTTCAGGGATAACATGTGTGCAGCAAAGAATTTATTACATATGTCTGCTATCACTGAAAACTTTGAATCAGATTGTATGTGGATCTTGTACCTTCCTTCTTCTTACTCATTGTCTGTAGTTACCATGCAGACACAGACAGACTGAAAGCAAACAAAGCAGTGTGTGTGCTTGACTGAGCCGGTGGTGACAGCTGTCAAAGCCCAGGAAAAGAAAAAGCAAATAGGTTACTTACGCAAAGTTCCTTGTTATCCCTAGAAATATTAAGAGCTAATGCCTTATGAAAGTACACTTATCTTTTATATAAAATAGCATCGATTGGGTCAAATCTACAGCCTGACATTTTTTTTCGCTCAGTTCTGTATAGTGTTTTTATTGTGTTTTATGTATTTTCCTAATTTTTTTTTTTTATCCAATACGTTTGAAATGCAATATTAGTTTTGCTGACTAATACCTGTATATAGTCATGTGATGCCACCTGACCAAGAATACCTCACACAGCAACCGACTGGAATTCATTTGTCAGCAGTTCTTTGTAGTCAACTAATGTTATTCATAAAAGTTTGCTATGGGCTATTGTGTACCATTACTTTTTAACAGGATATTGCACAGTGTCCTATATCTTTTTAAAGAAAGCCTAAAGGCGGCTCTGAAGCACCTGCAGTAAATACATTCCATCCTAGCTCACATTTTAAAATGGTTCAGTTTATTTTGATAAAGTAGGAAGCTACATTGATGCCTTTCTCTTTCAACCTTAAAGTTAGCTGCATTGCATAGCATGGTGCTCAATCAAGGTGCTCCACGTAGAGGGTATAACATGCCACAGACAGAACTTTACTTTGAACTTAGACAGAAAGTTATCAAAACAACCCATCGGTTTTTAAAAGTCGGCCCCTGAATCTCTCTGGGATTATCTCTTAAACCACCTGCTGGTGTGAACAAAACATTGGGAGCAATTCCAAAAATAGTTTCAAACATTTAAAGGGTTGCGCCACATGTGCTTTTTCACCTTGGATGCTCCCTGGGTTCTTTTGACTTGTAACTGCCCTTTAATTTAACCCTTGTCCAGTTAACAGAATTTCAAAGACATTGCATTTAAAAGCACTAGCTGATCTCTGGAAAAAGAGCAGGATTTGCTTTGAGAAACATCTTAGTGTGAATCCATTAGCTTTTTTTTATTTTTTAGTTTACCTTTTATTCTCTGGACAATGTCCAAAAAACATGTTTCTGGACATCAAGGATGTTTTTCTTTTAGAACATTAATTTAGTCCAGGCTTTAGACACAATCAGTGCAAGGCAGGAGTTTTGAATAAACAAACATCAGGATAGCGGAATCAGAATACACACCTCTTACAAGCTGGATGAAAGGCAATAATGGTAATGTGTAAAATATTCATATCATATTGTCATTGGCTTATACCCCCTTCCCAACATAGGCTAATTAAATACAAAAGCACCTTCTTTGATTTATCTAGAACTTTTAAATATGTAATATGTTCTGGGAAAACTGCTGTTTCAGGTAAAAAAACAAGAAAGTGATAATAATCAAAATTCAAAGAAAAAGAATAAATGAAAATATAAAAACTTGCAGTAGATATTTATTTTTTTATGGTTTGAGATATGCTAAGATACAGTACAGGAAAATAGAAACACAATGAGAATACATATTTTGTGCTTGAAATGTATTTGCTTAGAGAAGGGGTCTCAAACTGTTGCCCAAGGGCTGGATGTGGCCCTTTGCTAGCCTTTATCCGGCCCTTGGTTTACTATTCCTTTCACTGATATCAATGATGGGTCGCTATTCTTTCAACTGACATCAACATTGGGGCACTATTTCTTCCACTTATACCAATGATGGGGCCCTGCTCTTCCTCCTACTGTCCACCAACTCTGAGGCCATGTTTATTCTCACTGATGCTGGCCCAGGACATTTATACCCCCACTAGGCACAATCCGGCCCCCTAAAGTCTGAAGGACAGTTAACTGGCCCTTTGTTTAACACGTTTGGAGATACCTGTCTTAGAGGGTCAATTCACCTAAAAATGACACCCTGGAGGAATAAACAGCTGACAGCTTCATACATCTGTTGTGGCTCACTCAGCAAGATTGTGCTTAAGGTCCTGGGGACCCCATTCTCCCTATTGTATTTTTTATAGACAACTTCATGCTCAGTGTTGTGTTGTGCTATGCTGTGAAAAAAGTCAGGTCCAGTTTTGGTTATATCGCCATGCTATTACATACCTGGTGGAGACTGGGCAGCTGAGGTCATTTTCTTGCCCAACACTCCTAAAGGTGGTAACAGAGAGTGGGAGGGCACAGCGTGGCACGAGTGCTGTATTTTGCAGACTGGATTAGATCTGTGTTGCAGGCAGATGAGTAGAACTGGAAGCCAAAGGTCCCCAAGGCAGGAACCGGTCACAGGAACAAGAGGTACCATATCAGGAGGCAAAGACAGAGTCCAGGAAACAAACCGAGATCAGCAACATTTGTGTAGGGTTATGTGAAATCATGGGTTAAAGACAGAGCCCAGAAAATAGGCTAAGATCAGTAACAGTGAGCAGCATGATATCAAAATCATAATGCAAATACAGAGTTCAGGATACGAACCAAGGTCATTAACAGCCAGGCAGACAGGATACATGGCAAAAGTAGAGCCCAGAAAACAAGCAGAGTCATACATGATGAAGCAGTACCAACAGGTTAGGTCTCAGGTAAACAATAAAAATTCGAAGACCACTTAGCAACTTCTTTCTGCAGTGCTTTAGTTTATATAGGCCCCTGAATGCCAAAACCAGTGTTGAGTGTGCACACTAATTTTTGTGAACGTGCATGCTAGTTCTTAAACACTGGGTTCCTTCTGCTGCTGAAAATCTAGCCTTTCTTACACATACACATGCATTGGAATGAATGATCTGCCTTAAAGGAGAAGTAGGGCTAAAGCTTTTTTGACATACTTCTCATGTGGGTCACAGGAGTGCACTTGTTTTGCACACCTGTGATCTAGACAGTGCACTAAAGCCCGGTGTTGGATGACATCACAGAGCTGTTCCAGGCTCTGCAAGGATCCTAACTTTAATGTCAGGATCCACCCAGATGCCTGAAGGGCAGATGGCTAAAACCTAGTACACATGCGCCAAATGTGTTATCGGCCGGTTCAATTGAAACTGGCCGACATATGGCCCGTGTGTACTGAAGTCGATCTGACAGAAGCCTGCGGTTCAGGCCCGGTTCCGTAAAAGGGACATGACCAAAAAAGGTCTGCCAATCAGCTCCTGATCAGCGCTTTCAGCCAATGGCTGAGAACGCTGACCGGAGTGTACTGGCGGGGGGCCGTCCCCCTGTCTTAACACAATAGAACAGCAGAGGAGATCACTGTACTAACGTTGGATAGTTAGTACAACAGCTCCTCCTGAGCTGTCAGTTTTTTCTTTGTTCAAACCCTACTAGGCTGAACGAAGAAAAAACTACTGGTGTGTACAAAGCTTTAGCCTTTCAGCGCACCGCGAAGAGCCTCAGTCAGCTACTCCCACCCCCCTGTCCCCACCCCCACAGCCCAGCACTCAGTGAGGGCTAAAGAGGCAGAGCAGAGAGCTGCTGACTGAAAGTCACTGCTCTCTGCTTAGTGAAGACCAAGAACTGGGCAATCAGTGGTCATGTGATTGCTTGGTTCTCATTCATAGAACTGGCAGGGGACAGATGCAGCCACATAGGTAGGTGGGTATTATTGTCTGTTTTTGTAAATGCATTTCTCTTTTAACACAACATGCTTTAACATCTAAAATACGTCGTAATAACTTGCGTGGGGCTTCAAAGTACATGTAAATATGAAGTGAATGAAATTTATTTCCTTTATGGGTTTTCAATCCTGCTGATCTCTTGCAGCTTCTTAGTCTTCTTGTCTTATCCTGTCTATATGTAGGCAATCCAGCAATGGCTGCATGGGGTTTCCTCATAGTGACAAGAGTGGGACATGCTTTTGTAATATGTGTCACTTGTAGTCTGCATCACAAACCAATGTGACTGGGTGACAACACAACTGGGAAACAGAGGCAGAGTGTATAACTGGCAGAGCCCAAAAACAGACATTCATGGCAGGATCACAAGGTGTTATTTTAATGAAACTGCAGTTTTAAAAATATTGAAAATTCCTTTTGAAAATATATGTTAACACTTGAATATCCTCTTTTTTCAAATCAGTTTCTTTTTTTTTTAATGAGGCGCAGGGTAGATACAAGTAAAAATCCTATTATTTGACATGTACAAAACAGTAGACTTTGCAAATGGCCATAGAAAACTGATATACATACTCTTTACCTGTGATGTTTACATTTAATTTTGCAAATGTTATTATTGTTAACATAAAGCATTACATTATATATATATATATATATATATATATATATATATATATATATATATATATATATATACACACATATACACATATATTACTAAATATATATATATATTACTAAAGCTTACAGAGTTTCTGGCAAATATATGTCTGCATTAAGCCAACTTTCAGCTAAAGTGAAAGTGATCTCCTGCAGGCTTGCACTGTTTAATATACAATGACCTCTTATGTGGAACTGCATCAAACATTTTTTCTTCCATATTTTATGTTCCCACTAATACAAATACATATTTTAGAATATGGATAGTGTGCTGGCCACATTTAAGGACAAGGGTTACACTCATGCATTTTTAGTAATGAAAAAGTCTGTTTTTTTAGAGCCTGCTTCAATGACACTCTGACATTTCACTAAACTTAAAAAAAAAAAAAAAGGCAAAAACCAAAAAATTGGAAATAGTCACAAATAAAAGACTTGTTTTTTGCATTTTCATAAACCTACAGTTGTACAAATCAGCTAAAAGAAACATTGTACTGCACACATATATACATTATGTAAACTGTCTGGGGCTTATTTTTGGCCTTTAGCAGACAAACTGTTTCATTGTAGAAACTGAATACAAATGTTGGACCATCAGTACAGGCAAGGCAATATTTTTCCAAATGTTGAAACTTAATAGTGCATTGTAAATTATTCATACAGGCAAATAACACGTTTGTTTATGCAAAGCTATACTTGAGGATTAAAGAGAGGCAGCAACAAAAAAAAAAAAAGACATGGGGAACAACCTCTTGAAAGATAATCGGCTGTAAGCTATGCGCTGAGAGTTGCATTCAAGATTTCTCAGCGGCTCACACAGACTTGAGTCTAGGTCAGCAAAACCCTAGAGGCAATGTTAGATCAAATATTTGCTGCCAGTGCCAGGAGGGTGGTGCTGGTAGTTTTCTTCACAGAGCTCTCCACACAGAGGTCAATTTCCTAACCCAAGGCCTCCCTCATATTACTATACCTGTGACCTAACCTTGTTACCTTCACATAAGTAAACATAACTCTTTCTTTGCATACTTACATCTCCTATGCCAGGATCTACCAGGCCAAGTACTAACCTAAGTGGCCTTCTCACAAATGAAAATCTGAAGAGGAACTGATCCATGGTCTGAAATGTAGTTTAAAAGAGGCTGAGCTGAGGTCTTAAGAGGCACTGATCTAGGGTCTGAAAATGTGTTTAACGGCTTCCGGACCACCCACCGCATATATATATATATATATATATATATATATATATATATATATATATACTGCGGCAGGGCGGCCCGACTGCGCGAAATCATGTACCAGTATGTTATTTTGTGCATGTGGTGTAGGGGACACCCACGCGCTGCTGGAGCGCCAGTCCCTCTGTGATTGGACACAGGGTGAGCCAATCAGCGTGTTCGGCGGCCGTGATGGCCGCCGCGACCTGCTGGTCATTCTGTGGAGAGAGAAGGTAAACAAAGCAACTGCTGATCTGTCAGGGAACTCCAGTGTATCCACACCCCCCACAGTTAGAAAGCGCCTCCCAAGCACACACTTAACCCCTTGATCAACCTTGGTGTTAACCCCTTCCCTGCCAGTATCATTTATACTATGACAGCACCGATCACAGTATTGGGCACCCATCAGTGCCCACAAAGTGCACCTGTCACCCATCAGTGCCCACAAAGTGCACCTGTCACTGTCAGAGACTGCCGTCAACGGTGCACCTGCCACCCATCAGTGACCATCGCCAGGGACCGTCATCAGTAAACCGCCATCAGTGACCCATCCGTGACCCTCATCTGTCACCTATCAGTCCCATAAAGTGCACCAGTCACTATCAGAGACTGCCATCAGTGACTGTCACCCGTCACCTGTCACCCACCAGTGACTGTCATACGTCACCTGTCACCCACCAGTGACAGTCGCACATCACCTGCTACCCACCAGTGACCGTCACACGTCACCTGTCACCCATCAGTGACCGTCACACATCACCCGTCACCTGTCGCCCATCAGTGACCGTCACCTGTCACCCATAACCTGTCACCCATCAGTGACCGTCATTTGTCACCTGTCGCACACCTGTCTCATCAGATCCTCTCCATGACTGATGAGAGCAGTGGGGAGTTCTCATCAGATTCAAATGCCAATTCCGATTGTGAATCAAATTCAGCATTTGAACCGATCGATAGTAGTGGATCGGCAAATGAATCAGAGGAAGAATGGATCCCTCCCAAAAGAGCACGGCGCTCTGGAAACCAGGCAGCCAACAGCAATATACCCCAGGATCAAATTCCCAGGCCCAGTACCAGCACTGCTGCCAGCTATAGACCCCAAAACCAAAAGCCCAGTACCAGAGCTGCTGCCAGCGAAAGGCCACAAGAAATGCCCAGTACCA
The DNA here is from genome assembly GCA_037952925.1 of Lithobates clamitans. Classification (NCBI taxonomy): domain Eukaryota; kingdom Metazoa; phylum Chordata; class Amphibia; order Anura; family Ranidae; genus Lithobates; species Lithobates clamitans. The sequence goes on along the minus strand of JBBGZY010000932.1, from coordinate 1,209,431 downwards.
GCACTGCCGCAGCATCGTGCCCAAATGCCAGCACAGGAACTCCAACTACCAGCACTGGAGTGCCACGTCCCCCAAGAGCCAGGGCCGCTACATATCTCCCAGATGGTCTTGCCAATCCAACATGGCTGCCTTCCGACTCAGGATCAGCAAGAATTCCCCCTTTCACCGTACAGCCAGGTGTGCAGGCCAATAACCAAAATTTTTCTGAAATTGATTGTTTTCATTTATTTTTGCCCAACACTTTGCTGCAACTCATCGTGGACCAGACCAATGTATATGCCCAGCAGCATATTGCCAACAACCCCCAATCTTCTTACGCCCGTCCATTTGAGTGGAAGGATTTGTCTCTGGAGGAGTTTAAAGTGTTTATGGGCCTCACCATAAACATGGGGCTTACAAAAAAAAATGAAGGACATGCCTATTGGTCCACAACCCCATCCACCACATGCCCATTTATTCTTCCGTAATGTCCAGGTCCCGATACGAGATTATAATGCGCTTTCTTCATTTCAGTGACAACACCCAGTGCCCTCCCCGCAATCATCCAAATTACGATAAATTATATAAAATTCGCCCACTCATTCATTTCTTTTCCCAACGATTTGCAGAACTCTATGTCCCCGATAAGCATATATGTCAGAGGCGTAACTAGAACCTTCAGGGCCGCGGTGCAAGAAACCAGGGTGGGCCCCCCTTCCACCGAGCCCCGGGCTTCCAATTTTGGGAGGGTGTCTATGGACATCCTCCCAAAACCGTGCTTCCCGCATGACCCCTGGGGCGTGCATCCAGCGCAATCACAGCGGCCCTATACCATGTGATCAGCTGATCACATGTAAACAGACTTGCCGGTTATCCACAGCCCTTTACCCACATGCTGTGTCTGTGTTAAGAAAGGACTGCCATTAACTGTCAAGAATGTCAGTAAATTGTTTACACTGATAATCAGTGCCCCAATAATCAGTGCCATCTATCAGTGCCCATCAGTGCTGCCTATCAGTGCCCATCAATGCCGCCTATCAGTGCCCATCACTTCCACCTACATGTGTTACCTATCAGTGCTCATCAATGCCGCCTATCAGTGCCCATCACTTCCACCTACAAGTGTTACCTATCAGTGCTCATTAATGCTGCCTATTAGTGCCCATCAATTCTGCCTATCAGCACCACCTATCAGTGCTCATTAATGCCGCCTAACAGCGTCCATCAGTGCCACCTATCGGTACTCTTCAATTCTGCCCATCAAAGCCCATCAATACTGCCTGAGTTCTGCCTATCAGTGTTCCTCAGTGCCCATCAGTACCACCTATCAGTGCCCATCAATGTCACCTATCAGTGCAGCCTATCAGTACACATTAGTGCCTCCTATCAGTGCTGCCTATCAGTGCTCATCAATGTGGCCTATCAGTGCTCATCAGTGCACAGCAGTGCCTCCTATCAGTGCCCATAAATGCCTCCTATCAGTGCCCATCAGTGCTTTTTATCAGTGTCCATCAGTGCCTTCTATCAGTGACCATTAGTGTCTCCTATCAGTGCCCATTAGTGCCTTCTATCAGTGCCCATCAGTGCCTTCTAGCAGTGCCCATAAATGCCTCCCATCAGTGCCCATCAGTGCCTCCATCAGTGCCCACCAATGCCTTCTATCAGTGCTCATCAGTGCCTTCTATCAGTGCCCATCAGTGCCTTTTATCAGTGCTTCCTATCAGTGCCCATAAATGCCTCCTATCAGTGCCCATTAGTGCCTTCTATCAGTGCCCATCAGTGCCTTCTATCAGTGCTCATCTGTGCCTTCTATCAGTGCTCATCAGTGCCATCGATCAGTACTCATCAGTGCCTTCTATCAGTGCTTCCTATCAGTGCCCATAAATGCCTCCTATCAGTGCCCATTAGTGCCTTCTATCAGTGCCCATCTGTGCCTTCTATCAGTGCTCATCAGTGCCATCGATCAGTACTCATAAGTGCCTTCTATCAGTGCTCATCAGTGCCTTCTATCAGTGCCCATCAGTGCCTTCTATCAGTGGCCATCAGTGCCTTCTATCAGTGCTCATCAGTGCCCTCTATCAGTGCTCATCAGTGCCTTCTATCAGTGGCCATCAGTGCCATCTATCAGTGCCTTCTATCAGTGCTCATCAATGCCGTCTATCAGTGCTCATCAGTGCCTTCTATCAGTGCTCATCAGTGCCTTCTATCAGTGTCCATCAGTGCCTTCTATCAGTGCCCATCAGTGCCTTCTATCAGTGCTCACCAGTGCCTTCTATCAGTGCTCATCAGTGCCTTCTATCAGTGCCCATCAGTGCCTTCTATCAGTGCTCATCAGTGCCCTCTATCAGTGCTCATCAGTGCCTTCTATCAGTGCCCATCAGTGCCTTCTATCAGTGCCCATCAGTGCCTTTTATCAATGCTCATCAGTGCCTTCTATCAGTGCCCATCAGTGCCTTCTATCAGTGCTCATCAGTGCCTTCTATCAGTGCTCATCAGTGCCTTCTATTAGTGCTCATCAGTGCCTTCCAACAGTGCTCATCAGTGAATGCTATTCATTTCCATCAGTGCTGTCTGCCTTCTCAGGACAGCACGGCTCTGAGCACAGATTGTGTGTCATGGAACAGTAGCACAGAGACATCGGCGGCATTAATGTTCTATTTGCCTGTCCATCCTCTCTGGCAGGGGATGAGAGAGGACACACAGCTGATCTCACGGCTCCCCCTTCTCCCCCTCCTCTCTCCTGTGTGCTCCGCGGACAGTCAAGTGTGAAGCTAAGGAGCTCACATTTCCCTCGGAGCACACAGGAGAGAGGAGGGGGGAGAAGGGGGAGCCGTGAGATCAGCTGTGTGTCCTCTCTTATCCCCTGCCAGAGGTAATGGGTGGGCAAATAGAACATTGATGCCGCCGGTGTCTCTGTGCCACTGTTTCATGACACACGATCTCCGCTCAGAGCTGTGTGTGAAGAGCAACCCCGCTGGGCCCCTCCGCACAGTGGCGGAATGCCGGGCCCAGTCGCAAGTGCGACTGTTGCGACCCTGGTAATTTCGCCACTGATATATGTGTAGATGAGTGCCCGGCCTACATGGGCACAATTGGTAAAATTGTATGGGACCTGGCATACCCACTGCTGAAGAAAGGTTACCACATATACCTGGATAACTTCTACACCAGCCTACACCTATACCTCGCAGAAACCCTGGCCTGTGGAAGGGCTTTCCACAAGCCATAGTGAATAAGAAATTGCGAAGGGGAGAAAGAACAACTTTGAGATGCAACAAAGTGCTAGCCTTGAGGTGGAAGGATACCAGGAATGTATACATGATGTCCACCATCCATGATGACACTTCAGTTGAAGTTCAGAGAAGACGAGGTCCCATTGTAAAGCCAACATGTGTACAAGATTACAATCTGTACATTGGGGGGGGGAATTTCAACGACCAAATGCTTCAGCCCTATTTAGCAATAAGGAGGTCCCGTTTCTGGTACAAGAAAGTAGCACTCTATTTAATTAATTTTGCCATTTATAATGCCTACATAATTTACACCAAATCCACCAAAAGCCCTGCCCACTTCCTAAAATTCTTAAAAGAAGTTGTCACGTCCCTCATCTACCATCAAAGACCCCCCAAGAAAACCTTTGCTCTTATGCTGTTAGCCGACTTCATGAACGCCACCTCCCGGACCACATTCCACTATCTGAAGCAGGCCGAAGACGCCAAAAAAGATGTTGAGTATGCAGCAATAAAGGATTTCGAAGCAATACCAGCTACCATTGTCCCCAATGTCCCTCCAAACCCGACCTTTGCATTGGTTAATGCTTCAGACTATATCACACAACCCTAAAATATTAGCCCATATTCTTAACCATTTCCCCATTTTCATCATCTGTGCTGGCCATTTCCCATGCTTCCTCAAATAACCATGCCACTGCCTTCTACGTGAACTGACCCTGGCCTGTTTTTTGACTATGCCTCTGCCAACCGTTTGGACTGCTTACATGTGAACTGACACTGGCCTGTTTTACCAACTACGCTTCTGTCTACTGCTTGGACTGCTTCCATGTGAACTGACCCTGGCCTGTTTTATCAACTATGCTTCTGCCCACCGCTTGGACTGCTTGCACGTCATCTGACCCTGGCCTCTTTTATGGACTATGCTTTTGCCTACTGCTTGGACTGATCTGTTGCCCTGCTACTGTAGGACACAGGGGTCTCACATGTGAGGGGCTCCAGAAATGTTTTACCGGATGGAGAAAACTATTTTTTTTGTTGTCTCCAGGTTTCGTAATTTCCGGATTAGGGTCTGGAGTCCGGAGGCTTCATAGAGATTTGGGTGGGTCGAAGCCTCTACCCCTGTGCCCCTGTGCACAGGTCTTACCTGATTGAGGCCCCCAGCCTGCTGCTGACTTACTGCCGCCATCCCCCTGCCTGCAGCCTAAACTGACCACACCTCTGCCTGCTACCTGGACTATGGAAATAATTAGCTGTAGCAAGAGGCAGTATGTTTATGAAGGGCTGGAGAGCGGTGCAATAATGAGTGCAGGGAGGTAACGGTGTACCAGAACCAATATTATGGCTGTGCTGGCTGTCTCTGCCTGGACAATTTCTATGGACAAATGCTTTGGCTGTCCTGACGATATCCTTGTGCTGACTATAGACAATATTCTTGCCTGCTGCCTGGATAATTACTATTGTTGCTAAGCACACCCCGCCTGCTATAAAAAATATAAATCAGCGTGAATATGTATATAAAATAGTGAGCAGCTGAACACCAGGGTCAAACAATCAAATCCCTGAAATAAATAAGTATATAGAAGGTGCAGCGCTAAATCAAACAAGCAATAAATAAAAATACATAAATGAAATGATATTGAAAAACTGGCACAAAATGCAATGCAACTGCGTACAGATAAAATGATGAATACTCTATATCAGTATCCGCAGAGCGTATATGCAATAAACTCATTTAAAGTTCCAAAAAGCAACAACAAAAGTCCATTGAATCATCCAGTGAAATTCAACCAATTCAGTGTGATGAAACAGCATGCCGGTATAAGTGACTAATCGATGTGCCCTCCACCATTAATAAGAGTGGCCTCTCACCTGGCAACCAGGACCCTTTAATTACAGAGGGTCATATAGGCAATCCCATATGGGTCATACAAGGATGTAGCACAGCAGATCAGCATACAAGACTTCCGTCAAATGGCAGGGTGTTGAAGATCAGATAAGTGATGGCATATGGAACAAAAAGGGAACAGAATAGTGCTCTCCGTATGGTGCAGTTTATTGAATAGATTAAAATATTTCACTTACAAGTGCAGCACTTCTCCAGTGCAAGTAAAAAAGCAAGACACGATACTGTATACACACAGCTGGTGAGGATGCGCGATGGCCGCGGGTGACGTCACGACGTATCCTCGTTCTGGACGCGTTGCCTCCCAGTGGGCGGGGACTTCTTCAGCAGATCTGCGGACAACTTTGTGGAAAAAAAATGCGGTTTAAATTTTTTTTCACATATTCCAAAAACTTCTGGAAAACAATGAACCATTCAAAAGACTTATTATGCCTCATAGTTTATACGTTGGGGTGTCTGCTTTCCAAAATAGGGTCATTTTGTGGGTATTTGTACTTTCCTGACTTGTTAGTGTCTCAAGAAACGAGGTAGGTCTTCAGTACATCAGGTGTGATCAGTTTTCAATGAATTGCACCTTAGCTTGTAGACTCTATAACTTTCACAAAAACCAAATAATATACACTAATTACGGTTATTTTTACTAAAGATATGTAGCCATAGAAATTTTGGCCAAAAATTATGAAGAAATATTACTAATTTGCAAACTTTTATGACAGAAACAAAGAAAAGGCATTTTTTCACCAAATTTTCAGTCTTTTTTTTATTTATAGCACAAACAATAAAAAACCCACTAGTGAATAAATACCACCAAAAGAAAGCTCTATTTGTGTGAAAAAAGGGACGCAGATTTCATTTGGGTACAGTGTTGCATGCCTGAGTAATTGTCACTCAAAGTGTGAGAGCTCTGAAAGCTCAAAATTGGTCTGGGCAGGAAGGGGGTGAAAGTGCCCTGTAGGCAAGTGGTTAAAGGAGTCTGGCCTGAGATCTGAAGAGGGAGTGATCTACAGGCTGATTTGTTCAGCCAGTGAGTTGAATGAAAAAAGACTGAACCGATTTCCCCATTTACAAAATTAAGATAGATGAGAGAATCCTCCCTGCTGCGCTTTTGTATTCTGACAGCAGGGAGACTTCCGCGCTGTCAAAATACGCAGGCCAGTGCAGCAGCCGCTGATTGAGCAGAATTTATCTGACAAGACAGTTGAGCAGAAACCCTGTTCAGCTATAGTGACCACACATGGATCACAGCACCCAAATTTTGATCCATCTATGACAACCTTTAAAAAAGTGATGATCAGAGGTCTGAAAAATAATTAAAGGGGGCTGATTGGAAGTATTTTTATTTTTTATAGATTTTGTAAAAAATAAAATAATTGTTGCAAGACAATAACACCAAAGGAAAGCGTTGTTTGTCCTGAAAACAGCTTTAGAAATATAGCCCTAAGACTTTAACATTCATTGAACAGTAGAAATTAGGTAATAGACGGTGAAACAATTAGATATATTTGCCATGTAAAAAATACAATAGTATAACTATAAATCCTGCTGATTGTTTTTACTAAAACATTTTTGTTTTATTGATGATACAAACCATGTAGTAACACCATTAATGCTACATGCTGGGACAGTAGTAAACCAATAAACCATTTATTGCCAAATATTCATTTGATGGACATTTATAATTCTATATAATTATGACCCCGTCAAGGATTACGAAAGTGTTTCATGAGCTTACTTTGTATATACATGGGATTTTGGCACTTGTTATTTAGTGCCAGGCATTCACACAAAGGGCATCTGTGTGTGGCAAACAAAAGGAATTCCATCACCTACCAAACAATAATAGAGATAAAAGTTAACAGAAATGAAATATAATACAACATCAAAGGAACACTAGAGGTAGTTAGGTAGGCAGCATAAATAAAGCTTTATAGCAAAAATGTACTTTGTAAAACTGTGATTTGGTTTATAAAGAATGCGGACTGGAATTAATACGCCTGACAGTAAAATAAAATGATACCTTCAGGAGTCATGAATAAAGACATGTTAGCAGTGAAGAGTATGGCAAACTTTGAATGAATTTAATTATATATCTGTTACTAGCCACTTTATTCTTGTTTTTCTTGACAGTCAGCCATTGTTTCCCCCATGCTGTATTGCTCCTGCAGAAAAAGAAAGAAAGAAAGAAAGAAAAGAAAAGAAAAGAAAAGAAAAGAAAAGAAAAGAAAAGAAAAGAAAAGAAAAGAAAAGAAAAGAAAAGAAAAGAAAGAAAGAAAGAAAGAAAGAAAGAAAGAAAGAAAGAAAGAAAGAAAGAAAGAAAGAAAGAAAGAAAGAAAGAAAGAAAGAAAGAAAGAAAGAAAGAAAGAATAAATAGGTATTTGCATTATTTATTATGAGATAACTACAGTTAAAGTGTTATGCTTTTTTTTTTCATTGAGTGAAATAAATCACAGAAGACTATGCTCACCCTTAATATACCTCTATACATTAACTGCATATTTCTTTGTTTAATTGCCCCAGTGAACTGACCAATTAAAGTAGAACTATAGGCATAGAGTGGATAGAGCAGGGCTTTTTTTCAGGGGGAACTTGGTAGAACTCAGTTCCACCACCTCTGGCTCAGACCCTCTGCTCCCTGGCCACCACTATCACTTGTAAACACAAAAGTCGGGTTTCTGTGTTTACAAATGACAGCTCTGCACTCTGTGTGTAATGCAATCCTGGTATTTAATGACCTTTAACACCCTCCTACTGTTCAAGAAATTTGATTGACCACACCCACTATTTGATGTGATTTGGAGGGTGTGTGTAGGGGAGCAGTTTTGGGGGGTCGTGGTTGAGTTCCAGCACCTATTGTTTGAGAAAAAAAGCCCTGGGATAGAGTAAGGGAAGGTTATAACCCCTGTCATATTTCTTTTTGCCATCTGTGTCCCATTGTGGAGATTTACCTTCACTTCCTGTCCTACAGCCAAGACAGGACGTGAGAGGAAATTCCTGCAAATTAACCACTTAAAGACCACCTACCACATATATACTGTGACAGGGCGGCTCTATTGCATGAAACGATGTACCTGTATGTCGTTTCATGCAATAGATAGTGTGGGCATGTGCAGAGGCCCACTGCACGGAGGAGAAGCCTACGCGTGTGCCTGATGTGGAGATCTGCTGTTCCTAGTGATTAGGAACAGCGATCAATGGGGTTGATTTACTAAAGGCAATTCCACTTTGCACTACAAGTGCACTATAAGTGCACTTGGAAGTGCAGTTGCTTTAGATCTGAGGGGAAGCCCTGAAATGAAGGGAAGCTCTGCTGATTTTATCATCCAATCATGTACAAGCAAAAATGCTATTTTTTATTTTCCTTGCATGTCCCCCTCAGATCTACAGCGACTGCACTTCCAAGTGCACTTGTAGTGCAAAGAGGATTTGCCTTTAGTAAATAAATCCCTCAGTGTCGTTCCTGTCAGCTCTTCCCCCATACAGTAAGAAAACACACTGAGGGAACACATTTAACCCTTTGATCACCCCTGGTGTTAAACCCCTTCCCTGCCACTGTCATTTATACAGTAATCAATGCATTCTTTTTAGCACTGATTACTGTATTGGTGTCACTGGTCCCCAAAAATTGTCACAGGGTCAGATTTGTCCACCGCAAAGTCACAGTCCCGCTAAATATCGCTGATCGCCGCCATTACTAGTAAAGAAACAATCAATATATGCTTATTGGGATCTCTTTACCAAAAATATGTAGAAGAATACATATTGGTCTAAATTGATGAAGAAATGTGTTTTGTTACATTTTTTTTTTTTGGATATGTATTATAGCAGAAAGTAAAAAATATTTTTTTTTTCAAAATTGTCGGCCTTTTTTTTGTTTTTAGCACAAAACATAAAAACTGCAGAAGTGATCAAATACCACCAAAAGAAAGCTCTATTTGTGGGAAAAAAAGAACATTGATTTTATTTGGGTTCAGTGTCGCACGACCGCACAATTGTCAGTTAACGCAAAACAATGCTGTATCGGAAAAAATGGCCTGGTCATTGAGGGGGTAAATCCTTTCGGGGCTGAAGTGGTTAAGGAAATTCTTTGGGGATCACCAGAACTAGTGCCCCCCATTGGAAAATTTCCTGTCTCCTACTTTTCCGGGGACAACCCCAAATGTGGGATTTTCTTTTACTTTCACTTTCAATGATAATAGTAAACAGGACAAATAGAGATTGGGAATCTCTCTAACTGGGGCACAGACAGCAATAAAACCTGACAAGAGTTCTATTCTCTCTGCCCTCTATCCAAAACTAAAATGAGTTTTGCCTTTAGTTATAGTTTAGTTAGGACATCACTATCTTGGCAGCAGATAAGGAGAATGTATAGCACATCCAAAAACTGTTTCCGAAGCTTTATTCATCCATGTAGCACCAATGCAACCTTTGCTATACTGTATCTAAATTACTATTGCCACTGGTTATGTCATTTCTAATTTGGAGTGAAGCATTGTACCACCTACCGACAATGGTGCAGCTACATAATTTCAGATATCTGCTAATACCATCACCCTAATCACTGTACGTCATTAGTCCTAAGGGATTCCTCAGAAGAAAATGCTTAGAAGCTGATTTCTGAAAAGTATAGAAAAGAAAATGGGAAAAAGAGTGACACAGTTGCCTTTGGCAGTCAAGCATAATTTTTGTTTATTTTTTCCATAAAGTGAAAGCTGAAGTCTAATTGACTGCATTAGCTTCAATTGTGTTTTGTAATATTGTAATCCCACGGATCCTAGTGGCTGGAAGTTGTTATTGGGGAAGGGGCGAGGGATGCTTACTGCTGTGAATGCTGCTTGGTAGGCAATTTAAATTGTGGGCCAGCAGGATTTTCTATGGGCTACCTCTAGTCTCTACAACATATCAACATATTTTGCCCTGTATAACTTAGAGTAAATGAGTTCACACCCATTCAGATGAAGAAATTGATAATGATTCTTTAAGTGACCTGCAGTGTACGGCATGGTTGTATTGTGTACATTAATAAACAAATCAGTTCTTTTTTACTTTCATTCATATGTAATATATGCATTTTACTGTTAGGAATCAAGTTACGCCGCCCACTTGATATAAAACAATTTTCAGAATATTTCCCACACTAGAGGCATTTATTCAACATAATTACAAAGGACAACAATGTATTACATCACCAGTAATATGCCAGATAAAGAGTGAATTGTTTTCCATTGTCTCATAGTCATAATGGACATGCAACCGTTACAGAACAAAAGTGGTTAATCTTCACCTGGCTTCCACAATTTCTTCCTTGAAGTGACTTTTAATAGGTTTATAAAGGTTACGTGGTTTTTACCCATCAAGTGATGTGGTTACAAATATTTACAGCCTTGACGATGGCTGCTACAGCTACAAAGGTTCCTGTCTTTCAAAGAATATTTATGCTGGAGCGGATACAAGGTGCAAGTCAAGTCATACAGTGTTGAGCTGTTGTTAAGTTGGATCAGTGCAGTGTTTGCCGAAGTCATAAAGTGATGTGGTGTTGCTTACAGAAACAATATTTGGTGGTCAGAATCCTAATGATTCGCATTTTGGCACCGATGCCTACAAATACTGTATATGATGGCAGTTAAATGTTCAGCTCACAAATATGCATGTGAATAACCAACAAGGGTGCATGGCTATGCACTGTGCAACTGGCTAAAGGTTCTGCCTCATCAATAATATCCTGTTAAACTGATTCTTTTGCAGCAGGAAGGTTTAAGCAAAATGTTACCTGCACATATTGCACAGTAACCCTAGCTACTGAGGTGTATTTACTAAAACAGTTCACTCAAAAAATGAGTGAGGCATAACTGAAGTTATTCAGTAATATGCAGAAGAAATAAATAACTAAATTAATTTAAAAAAAAATCTTCTTTTGAGGAAAAGATGAATCAGGTACAAGTGATGCAGCACATTTATGTATGACTACAGCCAAGGAGATATACATATAGACCATTTAAACCATTATACAAAAATGAATAAGAATTTGCTTTACATATGATTGGATAATTGAAGTGAATCTTCACTGTTTTTGTTTTTGAACATCTCAGCTTCTTTAGTAAATCAGTTTCATTATCTCCTGATGTGTTTATAATCGACCAGATCATGTGATGATCATTTTGTGTCTATGGTGTTTTGCTTGCGTTTATCTAGCAAGGTTACTTTGCAGTATAGGCAAGGAAGCTCAGACCTCTGCAGTGTATAAATGTGTTTTTGCTATACAAAAATGCTGTACATATAAAACTATTACAATATTAGGAATACAAATCAAGACTTACAGATATATCAAGCAAGATGCCTAGCAAAACCGCAGAATCTTTGGTCTGTAACAGTAGAAATACACTTAAAAGTTACTTAACTCAAGTTAGCCCCGGTTCACACAGGGGCGACTTGTCAGGCGACTTAGCCGCCTGACAAGTCGCATCCCGTTCTGTACTACGGAACCATTCTAATAGGAGCGACGCAAGTCGCTCCGACTTAGAAAAAGGTTCCTGTAGTATTTTTGGGGCAACTTCAGGCGACTTGCATTGACTTCTATACAGAAGTCATTTTGCAAGTCGCCGCTGAAGTCGTGTGCAGGTCGCCTCGGTGAGTCGACCTGCAAGTTGTGTTGCCCCGTGTGAACCGGCACTTACTGTGTGTTCGTGATCTCCATTGGCAATGAGGACCCAAAGCTTCTATAAGCAGTTGCTGGAAATCAGGTATCTTCTTCTTGGCTGGTACAGACTTTTCCTGGTTGGTCTTAAGGTATGATGAGAGTCCTGTCCAGCTTATGCCTGACAACCCTTTTATACGTCAGGTTGTTTACCAGTTATCGACAATGGTTACAAACTTGTTTACCTTAACAACAAAATAACAGACAGCTGCACTGTACCATTTTCAATTAGAGAGGCATTCTCAAATTCTACCTGACACTCTGGTATTATACATGCCATAGGTTATATATGTCAGGTATTTGGCCAGGTTACTTGTTTACTGTAGACAATAGACTGCACAACAGTCAATTGAAATGCAACAATGGTATTGAGGTTCCCATTGTTTGAGGACAGCCTGTGTACTTGTTAACAAAGCATTCGTTTGAGAAGCATCCTTTCAAACACAACCTGATTTTTGTTTCTAGTCTGATGGAGAAAAATCAATAATTTTATATATTTATATCAAACGCAACATATTGGGCATCTTTAACCACCTTAATACTGCTGTACTTATATGTACGGCTTTGTTATAAGACGGTTATACCAGGGTCATGGTTGCTATAACCATGGTTCCAGTACCATTTTTCTCGGGAGGTGATTCTCTTGAGTAAAAGTGTTCCAAGCGGCTATACAGATGCTTCATCGCTGACAGGTGGTGGAAGGGAGGTCACCTCTCCCCTATCACTACTTTTCTCGGGCTCTCCTGTCCTATGGGGGAGCCTGAAACAAAGCCAACTAGCGACATCGGCCTCCCTGCACACAGGGAAATGAATTGATGTTGTTCCTCCCACTGTGTGACATCAGAAACCAGAAGGATTTTGTCACTTTAAGTTTTAATTTGTTTGTTTACAAGCCCCTACCAGTTTGTAAAGCATCTTGTCAAACTCATCTTGTAAAGGCTTTTAAAACATTGCCTTTAGAGACCGTAGTTTTTCGGCATTTCACGGGTGTATGCAATTTTAAAGTATGGCATGTTAGGTATCTATCGATGTAACATCATCTTTTATATTTTACCGAAAAATTGGGTATTATATTGTGTTTGTGTGCATTAATATTCATTAAAGTGTATTTTTTCCTGAAAATTTGCATTTGATAAACTGCTGCACAAATATCCTGCGACCTAAAATATTGCGACAACAACCATTTTATTCTCCGGGTCTCTGCTTAAAAAATATATTTTAAAAAACCATGTGATTTAATAGACACACTCCCTATTCAACAACATTTCCTATGCAAGCTTGTCTCTGTTCACTTTGCAGCTAATGGTACTTAGTATAACACAAGTGCACAGAAAATACCTGTGTTTATGAGCCCTTTATGTAGTAATATATGGAAAGAGACTTTTTCCCAATATGTTATATTTCAGCAGCTTTGTATAGAAGGTATAAAGTAAAAATTATAAATATTACAATAGTCCTGAAGTACTAAACCTATGCCTATTCAGCTTCACTGCAAAATTAACACCTACTCAGCAACTCATGAGGCCTAAGAGTTGGCAAATGACTGCTTTCTGAAGATGCTTTGCATTTATTAGGTTCAGCAAAGGTAATTGGGAAAAGATACAGAACCCTCCTTTCCAGGAACCACACAGCAGATATGAAGAGTGGCAGTAATAAAAAGATTATTACATTTATTTCCACCAGGAATCAGTCAACCTCCCCCTTTCTCCCAGGTGGTTACAAACCTTTTGCTTACTGGAAGATAATTTAACATTTAGCTGTTTGGTGACCATTTCATGTTTTGGTGTGAGGCACTCACCTTTCACAACTGACAGATGCAAAGTCTGCAACTGTCAAACTTAGTGGTCCACTGCACTGTGGGGAGAGGAGGTTTGTCACAATGAGAAGGAAACCGGTTATCTGAAGTTGAACTGTTCCACTGCAGCCTGTCAGCACTACATCTGCTCCTTCAGCTGGTCTATTAAGAAGATACTGGAACATAGCCAGCCTATAAGGAAGGATACTAGAACTCCATCCACACTGAGTTGACCAATTCTTGTGGCACTCTACTTACACAGCACAAATATGCCTCTCTCGACAGCCTCCCATGTCAGTCCCCCATTGGTGACATCAGGGTCTCCTCCATGTTGTCCTTGTCACTGTACCTAAATGTATGGTGGTACCATAAAACCCCTTTACAAAGACAGACATTTTTTTCCCCATGCATGCTGTGATGTCCTTTTTGTTACAAAAAATGGGGTTGTGAACCCCCAAACATAATATATTTTCTAAAAGCAATTTTCTAAAAGGTCTATAGAATAAAATGATGATAGTTGCAATTTTTTTAAGTTGCCCAATATTTGTGCTACTGACTGTGTATCAAATCTAAATTTAAAGTCTAAATCTAAAGCAATAATCACATCTAAATTAAAATTATCACACAAAAACACAATGAAATGTCAATTTTTGTTAAAATATAAAAGATGAGGTTATGTTGAGTAAATAGATACTAAATATGTCAAGCCTGAAAATGACATGCTTCTGAGAAAAGGTTCTATGGTACCCAAAGTTGTCTATAGGTGACATTTTAACCACTTCCTGCCTGGCCTATTGTAAAATGAAGGCTGGTCAGGAGCTTTCTAATCCTCTGTGGATGTCATATGACGTCCTTCAGGAGTGTCTTGTCTTGGTACCATGTATTCACTGTGACCAATCCCAACGATCACATGTCAATAGTACACAATGGCTTTAGTTTATAGCTATTCATTGTATACTATTGTGAATTCTGTGATTGGTCACAGTGATCACACGGTACAGGTTCCAATCACAGCCCTTGTACCAATTGATAGCTGTCGACAATCACAACTATCATAATAGTACACAATGACACATGAATAGATGCTATTCATAAAAATGATTGCTTATAAAAGTGATCAGATCATCACTGTATTAAGCAATCATAGTGGAAAGAAAAATTGGAATCACCTTTCCACCATAGTGACACTGTATTGCTCTGGTCACAGTATGTAAACAAACCAAAAAAATCGTAAAAAAAGAAAAAAAAATCGTAAAAAAATGTAAAGCAATGAAAAAAATTTTTTTTTTCATCGTTTTTTTTCTATATCAGTCAGTTTCCTCGATCGCTCTCACATCAGTGATATGATTATGCTGCACTGCTCTGGTGACAGTTTGTAAACAAAATTGTGAAAAAAAATGTATTTAATTTCGTATTTTTTTCAGCAAAGCTGACCAATTTCAGGTTCATGCCTTACAGGGGAGCTCAGAACACATGGCTGCGGTGGGTTTGGCAGGTTTTGTGGCGTGGCACATTTGATGGCAATGTGGAAGTTATCAGGGGTTATGGCAGCTGTTAGTTTGTTTACATGCCAGTTTTATGTTGTTATAATACAGTGATGGCAGTAAACAGGCAAACGACTTAGGCAGCATCTATTGCTATATCTCTGTTGGGAAAATTTCCCCTCACTTTCCATCAGAACAGGAAGTGAGGAAAAATCTTAACAGGGACAAGGAAAAAAAATGTAAGCCAAGAAAGGGTTAAAACTTGTTATAGTTTTATTGCTGTCTGTACCCTCCTGTCGCAACGATTACCATACCCCCATTTCCTTTATGGGTGCCACAAGGACAGGATTAAAATCTATGCAATATGGTGAGAGAACAAAATAATAACACGAGAAAGGATTTTACTTTCCCAAGTTTATCCAAAATGAAAAAATAAAAGTTTTGGCTGGAGGTAGGCTTTAAAGACTTTTAAAAACCATGTTCTTTTGTTCTAATGCTTAAACACAGTAAATACTACTGGTCATAATACAGCTATTCTTTTGTAGCACGTCACCTGGACTGAATTAAAATGCAATTATTTTGACAGAAGTAGAATCTACTCAGTATAAATAATCTGATCAGATTCCTGGGTGACTGCCCAATAAGCTCAAGAAGAATTCTGAGCCTACAGGGCTCTTATCAAAAAAAAAATTTTTTTTTCTAAATGAAGCTTCTCTGGAGGTCTGTATATTGTTATGAATGTAGCATGGAAAGAATCTCTGCAGGTGTAGATTGCATGGAATCAAATTTCTAAATAATATGTTTGTTGTGTCAAAATGTGTGCCAAGACAGGCTTATTTGCCTTGTTTTTAATTCTAGATAATGAATTACAAGATCTAACACAAAATAATACATCCATCTGAGAAAATACTTCACTAATCTTTGAAAACAGGAGATCTCCTGCACAAAAGGTAGCTAGACGCTCTATAGATAATAAGAAAAATGATACAGTTTGGTGCTCACCTTGAAAGACCCTCTAGTCCAGGGGTAGGCAACCCCCAGCACTGGTGCCACAAGCGGCACACAAAGCCTCTTTTGCCGGCACTCGACTCCCTCCCCATCAGCAGAGCAGAGCAGGGAAGTGTCAGTAAGATGCTAATGCATTCCAATCTCACAATTCCCCACGCCACACCTGCACTGAGGGGGAGGCACTGTGCCCCCACACATTGTAAAAGATGGGAAACATTGTTTGGTTATCTAACTTTGTTGTAGCTGCGACCGTCAGCTTGTGTGATGGGGAAGAGATTGGGTGCAGTTCTGCTAGGGGGCGGTCCATGTTTCCAGGAGGACTGTGATTGACTACTGCCAATCACAGTTCTGCTAGCCCCGCTCACCGTCTGGAGGAAGATGACTCGCTTGGTTGCCACTACCAATCTCAAAGAAGGGATTTCACTGTAACTGAGAAAACTACAACCAGGTGACAGTTTGTGGAATTACTGTTGAGCTTTGGGGAACTTTGTTGAGAAAAAAAAAAAGATATATATATATGTATTTTTTTATTTGTATTTATTTATGTGTTTGTGTGTATGTGTCACTTACTACTGACCCCTCAGCTTTGCATCATCTACTACTACCAACCTCTACATCACCTACTCCCAACCTCTGAACTCTGCATCATTTACACCTGACCCCTGAACTTTGCGTCACTTACTACCATACCCCTGCACTCTGGGTCCCTTTAAGCCACAGCCAGTATTCAGCACAATGAAAATCACACTCAATTTTGCTGCGGCGCCGCACTTTTTCTCAACTTCGGGGGCCCGATCTTGCACACAGGCCCACTGCTTTCAGAAAATACCCCTGACCTGAGCTCATCATTGCGTTTCCATTCCAGATGCTTGTATGTGAAATCACATACAAGCACGGGGCTGGAGGCGAGAGGTGGATCAGTGGGGATGAGTGTGCCAGGACAGGTAGATGGGTCTCATCTCTGCTTCCTTGCACCACTCTGCATATCGCGCATATCATAGATGAGAAGAGGGTACAGCAGTGGAGCAGATGGGGAGGGGACAGCGGTGGGACAGAAGAGCAGGAGGGTATGATGGTGGGGCTGATGTGCATGGGGTACAGTAGTGGAAGAGATGAGAAGGGGGTTCAGCAGAGAGACAGAAGAGTAAGGGGGTTACAGTGATGGGGACAAGTGAGCAGGGGGTTACAGTGGTAGGACAGAGGAGCAAGGGGGGGGGGTCAGTAATGGGCCATATGAGAAGGGGGTTACAGTGGTGGGGCAGAAGAGCAGGGGAATACAGAGGTGGGGCTGTTGTGCAGGGGGGTACAGTGGTAGGGCAGAGCAGAAAGGAGGTACATTGGTGGGACAGATGAGCGGGGGTTACAGTGGTGGGGCAGAAGAGCAGGGGGTACAGAGGTGGAGCAGAAGAGCAGGGGGGTACAGAGGTGAGACATATGTACAGGAGGTAAAGTGGTGGGGCAGATGAGAAAAGGGGTTCAGCGGTGGGACAGAAGAACAGGGGTACAGCAGTGGGGCAGATGTTCAGAGGGTACATTGGTTGGGCAGAAGTGCAGGAGGTACAGCGGTGGGAGAGATGAGATGGGGGTTCAGCGGTGAGACAGAAGAGTACAGTGATGGGGCAGATGAGCAGGGGGATACAGTGGTGGGACAGAAGAGCAAGGGGATTCAGTGTTGTGTAAGATAAGAAGGGGGTTATAGTGGTGCAAAATATAAGCAGGTGGGGTTTTCAGTGTTAGGGTAGATGTGAAAGGGAGGTGCATTAATGGGACAGATGAGCAGGGTAGTTACAGAGGTGGGGTAGAAGAGCAGGGGGGTTTAAAAAAAAAAGTATTAGCATAAGAACCTATACATGGCTGAAAGATGTTTTTGTATGTTATAGACTTGCAAATGCAAAAAAAAAAAAAATCTTCATAAAGGGATAATGAAGAGAAAGACATAAAACTGTGCACTCATAAACACTACAGAATATTTTATTACATAATCTCCAGTGTCCTTGTATATGTATTAGTATATCCATAAAAGATCATTAAACCATAGGACTGTAAGACAGCTAACCAACATTAGGCTATAAGGACATAGTTTAAAGAACATTTCTAAAACCACACACAATTTAACCCCCATGGAATTAAATAACGTGGGAATCCTTCCTGACGACAGCTTGAAAGGAATATATATCACAACTTACATTTACATATACAGCTTTTGGCTCTTAACAAACTATAATTAGTGATTTGGTTTATGATTCTCATATATCTCCTACAAGCTATGTCTGTCAGCTATCCATTTGTCATCGATTAATCCTGCTTCTTCCTCTTTTTATTTCCCTTTTGCTTTGTGTAGAATAATACTTATATACAGTAGGTGGTCTTGTAACCAGTGAACAGGTAGGGATAAGAAATCAGCGAAAACAATTATTCTGAAAAAGATTTTGCATTGAAATCATAATTTTTCCTTTTGCAGAAATGTTGTCAAAATCTGCCTAAAATTTTGAAATGTGGACTGCTTAGGTGAAATTTGCTTAAAAATCCACAAAAGGCTACATGTTTAGCCTAGACATGGCGATTAATGGCTTTGTTGCTAAATGAATTCAACCCTAACTACTTTCAAAAAGATGTAGTTTGGTATTAAAAAACACCACATCCCAGAGTAATGAAGTGAACACAAGACAAAAGGAAAGATGGGATTTCTCAAGGTGCTGCAATCTCAGGAATAAAGACAAAAGTATTAAATTTAAGATGAAAAATGACATATTATTGTAGAGATCACATTACAATCATCTTTAAAAACAGCAACCAGAGGTGTATCCAAGCTTACCCTTGATAGAACATATATCTCACCCTGTATGTACCTGTATGTACCACAGTAGATGTACCACATCTACTGGTGCCACACATTCCCGCCCACATCCTCACACACTGGATGTCAGCGGTGGTGGGCATGGGAGTGGTACCAGACTGGGGCGCCATATTAAAGGATCTGAATATATAAGAACCAGTGCGCAAAAACCCAATGTACACAGAGAGTTACCAAGCTGACGGTAAAATACCAGATAGAGAGCTGCCAACATAGATAGGTTCACTCAATTCCCCAAGATAGATAATGGATAAAGATATGTGGCGCTACTCCATCAATCAGTGATAAATAAATAATCCAAAATCATAACTAGAATAAACTAAGCTGTCGGATGAAGTACACACAATGGGCTCCACCTTGTATATAGTTATAGGCCTAGAGATGAATATCGCCGTACATAAGTAAATCAAAGAAAAAAAAAAAAAAAAATTGCAATAGACACAATAAATGGTGAATACCAGTAATCAAAATGCTTAGAATCAAATGTGTGGTTATAGTGCTCAAATGAGTTGAATAAAAATAATAATATCAACCACCTCTCATCAGGTGGCAAAAAGTAACATGTGAATATAGTGAACTAGCTTCCCAGACTGAAAAACACACTAGAACTCCATAAACAAACAGTGTCCAATGTATCGCAGGCACCAGCTGAAGATCAAATCATTTCTAGTACTGATGCCAAAAATATGTAAATCTTCAGCGTGAGCTAAAAAGTGGATGTATTAGACCAACATACAGTGCAAAGAGTCCCTACGGTCAGCAAGAATTCCTATATGATCGACTATCTAAAAAATTATAAATTCCACAATAATGCAATCATATCATAATATTCTAGTGCATAATAGGTGATAAAAACTGTAATACAATATATCATAATTTAAATATTATAAATAATTTAAATTGATGAAAAATCAAAATATGATAGGACAGATAATCCCACAAACGAGACACTGTCCCAAACAGTGACAATAGTGCAATTAGTCCATACAGAAAGTGCAGTAGTGATTGGTGACTTCCACACAAAACAGTCTTTGAATATAGTGCAATTTGTGCAGTGACTGGTGCTTTTCTTCTATGCACGTTCTAGTGCATCTCCCAATTGTTTCCCCTAGCCTCTCACCTCCAGCAGTGGCCCCCAATGGGCCAAGTAGAGCGGGTAGATAATCTAGGAGGGGATGTGTTTCCTTCAGTGTTTCTTTAGTGTCAAATAAGTCCGTCTCTCTGCAACTCCTCCCGCAGCTCCCAGCACTCCCAGCAATCCCAGCAGTTTGTTTAAAAACAAAGGAGAGGTCTCATGGTGCAGTATTAACTACACGTTTATTGAAAAACATAGCAACTTACATTTAAAATAGCAGCAATCAGTGGATGTCAAAAAGCTTCCGGGTTCGGCCGTCCCCGAGAAGCGTCGGCACCTGACTCCTCCTACCCTGACACGTTGCGTCACACCACGTGACTTTATCAAAGGGATCCCTTTGATAAATAGAATAGTGTGTTTTTATTGGCATGTACTGTACATTACTGTCAAAGCAAGTAAAGTACTTGGACTTGTTTATCTCATTGCCTGAGGAAAGGTTTGTCTGATACAGTCTTTGTTACCTTTGAAAAACATATCAGATTCTACTGTTGCATCACTAGAGAATGGATAGAAAAATATGCTTGATGGATATGGAACAATGCATAGGACAGCGCCTGGTAGAATTTGAAAACCAGGATCCTCAAACCTAGCAAAATAAAAGAAATCTGAGGTCCCATTTTTAATTAAAGTGACTTCTCTTTTTTCTTTTTTTTGTTACAAACAGCATTAAAAAAACTACAGGTGCATTACTTGCTTTGCCCTTGCGGGGGTATGAGGTTTTTCGCGGGCAATTTGTCGGGGCAGTGGATGGTGTTGGCGCTTCAATTATCCCGGCAATGTGGTTGTTATGGTGTCAGGATGGTTGAAAAGCATTGTTTCTATTATTACATTGTAATATAAAATGAAATGGTTCAACTCACCATAATGCAGAATCATTGGGAGCCCTGAGTGTGTCACTTGCCACCGTCACCTGCGTTCAGATGAGGAATGTCGCCTGCCACCAGATGCAGATTGTCACTTGCCACACTGCCTGCCACCAGATGAGGAATGTCACTTTACAGGCTGCCTGCCACCAGATGAGGAATGTCACCTGCCACGCTGCCTGCCACCAGATGAGGGATGTCACCTGCACCAGATGAGGAATGTCTCCTGCCATGCTGCCTGCCACCAGATGAGGAATGTCACTTGCCACGCTACCAGCCACCAGATGGGGAATGTCACTTCCCACGCTACCAGCCACCAGATGGGGAATGTCACCTGCCATGCTGCCTGCCACCAGATGGGGAATGTCACCTGCCATGCTGCCTGCCACCAGATGAGGAATGTCACCTGCCATGCTGCCTGCCACCAGATGAGAAATGCTGCCTGCCACCAGATGAGGAATGTCACTTGCCTTGCTACCAGCCACCAGATGGGGAATGTCACCTGCCATGCTGCCTGCCACCAGATGAGGAATGCTGCCTGCCACCAGATGAGGAATGCCACCTGCCTGCCACCAGAGGAGGAATGCCACCTGCCACCAGATGAGGAATGCCACCTGGCTGCCACCGGATGAGGAATGCCACCTGCCTGCCACCAGAGGAGGAATGTCACCTGCCTGCCACCAGATGAGGAATGCCACCTGCCTGCCACCAGAGGAGGAATGCCACCTGCCACCAGATGAGGAATGCCACCTGGCTGCCACCGGATGAGGAATGCCACCTGCCTGCCACCAGAGGAGGAATGTCACCTGCCTGCCACCAGATGAGGAATGTCACCTGCCTGCCACCAGATGAGGAATGCTGACTGCCACCAGATGAGGAATGCTGCCTGCCACCAGATAAGGAATGTCACCTGCCTATCACCAGAGTGCTGTCTGCCACAGAAAGAGATGCGGGGCAGGTGGTGAGAGATAATGTCATCTCTCTGCTCCCCGCCGCACCTCCGACACCGACGAGACCCGCACTGTGAGGGCGAAAGAGCAGTGATGCGGCCAGCCCGCTTCTCTGATCCACCCGGCTCTCTCATCCGCCCACCCACCTGCCTTGCTCTCTCATGCTGCCCGGCCCCCGCCGCACCTGCAACCCAGCTGCAAAGAGGCCACGGCACGCTAGTGGGCCACAGCCTGGTGGTTGGGGACCCCTGCTCTATATAATAGGAGTGTATTGGCTCTATCTGTATAAATAGCAAATTAAAGGATAAATTCACCTTTGGGAACATGTTACATATTCCATCCATTTTTAAGGTGAATATGTTCTAGCATCTGCAGCCTCCCCCCCCCCTCCCCCCCATCCGATTCTCTTCCCAGTGACAGAGGGCAGTGATCCTTTCCCCGCACCCGCTGTCACAATTTATAAACAGCTTGGCTGTGCAGGGCTCTGCCAACATCCTTCATTCACGGTTTCCTGTGAATGAATGCCTACAAATACTGTCAGCCATTGCGGCTGATGGTTTGTAGTTCTAAATAAACTATGAGGGCCCTCTAGTAGGTAATTGATTTTTCCTGCTCTCAGGTAAACGCCTTCCCATATGAGGTACGAGCAGATAGCTATGCTGAGAATCTGCAGGAGCCTGAGGCTGCACTCACGATCTGCTGATTGCCGGTGCAATGGCTCCTTTTACCTGCAAAAGAAATGTGCATTTATTAATTTTTAAAGGTGAACTTATGCTTTGAAGTCTATGCATTACCAAAACTTTATTTTTTTGATAGAGTGGTGAAGGGTTACGCCCCATCAGTAACTTCTCCGCAGGATGTGGAAACCTTGCAAAAAGATCTGAACAAATGAATGGGGTGGGCGACTACATGGAAAATGAGGTTTAATGTAGAAAAATGTAAAATAATGCATTTGAGTGGCAAAAATATGAATACAATCTATACACTGGGGGGAGAACCTCTGGGGGAATCTAGGATGGAAAAGGACCTGGGGGTCCTAGTAGATGATAGGCTCAGCAATGCCAAGCTGCTGCTAACAAAGCAAACAGAATATTGGCATGCATTAAAAAGGGATCAACTCCAGAGATAAAAAGATTATTTTCCTGCTCTACAAGACTCTGGTCCGGCCGCACCTGGAGTATGCTGTCCAGTTCTGGGCACCAGTCCTCAGGAGGGATGTACTGGAAATGGAGCGAGTACAAAGAAAGGCAACAAAGCTAATAAAGGGTCTGGAGGATGTTAGTTATGAGGAAATATTGCGAGCGCTGAACTTATTCTCTCTGGAGAAGAGACGCTTGAGAGGGGATATGATTTCAATTTTTAAATACCGTACTGGTGACCCCACAATAAGGATAACATTTTTTCACAGAAGGGAGTTTAACAAGACACATAGCCACTCATCAATAAAGGAGGTTTAACCTTAAACTACGTAGAGGGTTCTTTACTGTAAGAGAGGCAAGAATGTGGAATTCCCTTCCACAGGCGGTGGTCTCAGCAGGGAGCATCGGTAGTTTAAAAAAACTATTAGATAAGCACCTGAATGACCGCAACATACAGGGATATACAATGTAATACTGACATGTAATCACACACATGGGTTGGACTTGATGGACTTGTGTCTTTTTTCAACCTCACCTACTATGTAACTACTATGTAACTATAATGTATTTTAAAGGGAAATCGCATTGAGGGGTAGTCTCCTCTTGTACAGTTGTCATGTGGACAACTGTACGAATTGGAAGATTTGCCCAATTGTTCTGGTGACTTCAAAATGTTGTTTTTTTTCATCCCTTTCTGTCCCAGTGACATTGGTCACCAGAAGGAATTGAGAATGTGTATTTACCAAGCGGGGATGTAGACAACAAAGCCAAACAGAGAAGCAAAAAGTGTGTGAATGCACACTGATATAGAGTAAAATCCACAGACTTTATTGGCAAAATGAGAAGTTCATAAAGCACCCAACACAAAAGAAAAGCAAATGCTGCTGCTTTTCACACCAGGAGGCGCTTAATTATAACATCATCATCTGACATCATAACAACATTTTATGATTAAGCGCCTCCTGGCGTGAAACACATCAACATTTGCTCTGTGTGC
The DNA here is from genome assembly GCA_037952925.1 of Lithobates clamitans. NCBI lineage: Eukaryota > Metazoa > Chordata > Amphibia > Anura > Ranidae > Lithobates > Lithobates clamitans. Next base: position 1,185,400 of record JBBGZY010000932.1, on the reverse strand, counting down.
TTCATGGACTGTTCTTTAAAACCAGACCGGAGGTTCTAATTCATCTTCACTCTATCCAGTTTCAGGGTGTAACATGTTACAAATGCACTGGCCCCTGCTTGCTGTTACAATCTAAAAAAACACATTTTTCTGTGAATGGGAAAACTACAAGTCCAGACAGCCTTTGCAGCTGTAGGCTTGTAGTTCTCAAAGAACTACCAGAGCAACATTGAGCTTCCTTTCAGGGTGTAACTGCTGCCCGTATCAGAGGTATGGACAGACAGCTACACAGTCTACAGGACCGTGGAATTACACCCACAATCTGCTGATCATAGGTGCCATGCTTTACAGGTCCCTAGCAAAGAAAATAATAAATGCATCTTTTTTTACCTGCAAAAAAATGTGCATTTATTTATTTATTTATTTTAAGTGAACTTATCCGTTAAGCTTTGACAAAAAAACCTGGAAGTTGATTTTGTACTTTCCAGTTTCAGTAACTCAACCCCATAATTTACTAAAAATGTAAAGAATTCTGGACCAAATAAAAAGCAAAATATAGTTTTAAAATGTGGAGATGTCACAAATGAATGCATACAACTAATTACCTGTTTGACTTTTTAAAAATAGATGGCCACTAATATGCAGTACAGATCATAGTATACACTATATTACAAAAAGTATTGGGATGCCTGCCTTTACATGCACATGAACTTTAATGGCATCCCAGCCTTCAATATTGAGTTGTCCCACCCTTTGCAGCTATAACAGCTTCAACTCCTTCCGGGAAGGCTGTCCACAAGGTTTAGGAGTGTGTCTATGGGAATGTTTGACCATTGTCCCAGAAGCGCATTTGTGTCCAAAATGTCTTGGTATGCTAACTCCTTAAGAGTTCCCTTCACTGGAACTAAGGGGCCAAGCCCAACACCTGAAAAACAATAGCACACCATAATCTCCCCTCCACCAAATTATTTTTTGACCAGTGCACAAAGCAAGGTCCATAAAGACATGGATGAGTGAGTTTGGGGTGGAGGAACTTGACTGGCCTGCACAACCTGATAGAACAATTTTGGGGTGAAATGGAGCTGAGTCCTTGTATTGATAATTGCAGCACAGGATTCTCCTTCTGCCTGCTAACTACTATGCTAATAGCCACTTTGTCACTACAGTGCACTGATATTTCAGTTTTCAGTGGGCACTGGCCAACATAGGGCTTAAACACCATCAGCTTCCTATAATTAAAGTATTGGAAATTCCAGTGCTGCCATTTTCTGTAAGCAGCAGGCATCTCTGCATAACAATAATTTCACACTTTTACTCCTGGATACCCAGATTTTCTGTTTTCTATCTATGGAAAAACTGCACTGAGGAAAAGTGATACTATCATTTGACCTTGTAATGGTGGTACCAGAAGGGCAAATCCCAGAATTCTGCATTTAGCCCCAGTTCATTAGCACACTCGATTTCCTTAACTTGCATTTTTCCAGCAATGTATGTGCTTTTAACATCAAATTAACATTGAATTGCTTTGTAAAGTAACTCCACTTTTGTTGAAAAAAGCAATCCCCTCTGGATGACTGTACATTACAGGGAGTTTAACAAACTTTGTTGCAGATTCCTACCTGTTTCTGCTCTGAAGAAAATGCTCTTTGTCTTTAGGATACTGATTCTGAATGGGAGTGACTTATTCATTTTATTAAGCTGGTGCACTTTCTGTGTTCTGATGATAAAAGTTACATAGTTACATAGTTAGTAAGGTTGAATAAAGACACCAGTCAATCCAGTTTAACCTGAGTGAGTGTGGGTGCATATCCCTATCCTTGTACATTGTTTCTCATTTGGATGCTCATCTATTATATTATTATTTTTATTTAAGGTACCCACATAGCGCTCCACACACACATCGTACACTCACATCAGTCTCTACCCTCAAGGAGCCCACAATCCAAGGTCCCCAACTCACATTCATATACTAGGGCCAATTTTGGACCGAAGCCAATTAACCTACCAGCATGTCTTTGGAGTGTGGGAGGAAACCCACGCAGGCACAGAGAGAACATGCTAAATCCAGGCAGGTAGTGTCATGGTTGGGATTCGAACCAGTGACCCTTTTTACTGCCAGGCAAGAGTACTACCCACTACACCACTGTGCTGCCCGCCAGTGTCTGCATCTCTCTAGAAGTTATAAACCCTTAGGGAGTATCTCCCAGAAAAAAATTGTTGCAGAGGAAGCTTATAATCTGACTTGTACCTTAGTGAAGAGTTCTTTACCCAAGCAGGAAATTACATTATTGGGATCATTTCATACACCTCCTTTATACAGAACGCCTCCAGGTTACCATATTGCATTAAATTTATAGAAAAATTCAGCGGCTGTAGTTTGGAAGGGTAATTTAAAAAACATTACATTACAATATGGCTAGTGTAGCACTTGTTTACTGTATGTTATATTTTCTATTCGTTATATTTTTTCGACGAAAGTGGAGTTACTCTTTAAGTAAGCTGCACTACAACTTACATGTAAACAGTTGCTTCTCCATAACTCTGATACTCACCAGAGTCATTTTCTACTAAATCATAATCTACAGTAAATGCATATTTTCTATGTGGACATGTGACCGCAAAGCTCCAGCTCCACCCCCTTTCTCAGATGTTGTTGCTGCTGGTTGGTGTGATCCATCTGCTGGCTGACAATGCCCAGGAGCTATGGCTGCCAGTGGGTGGTGTCACTGTCCTATGGGATTCCACAGCATTGTCCATTGGCAGGGACACATGGACCAGCTGATGCTCTGCTGCCATATGATCACATAGAAAAACTTGTATGTATTTAGATGGTGATTTAGTATCAAACTATAGGGAACAACATTTATCAGATATGTTGTTGTGTAGCCTTTCCTTGCACTTTAAAATGCATTTCCTTCCAAACAGAATGACTAACAATGATTGTACTTGTGTCCATGTACAGTGCAAGTAGACACTTTGGACGTAGAAGCATTTCGAAGTTTGATAAAAGGGTGGACACACTGAAACAAGTAAGTAGTAGCAGTACTAAGCAGATGGAACACCTGGGTTCTGAGGTCTGGATCCCCCTTATCTTACAGACTGTTACTTTGGTGGACTTCTTTTGGGAACATTCTTCACCATCCAGCCTGGATGTAATTGACATCTGAGCTCCTCTTATTATGCATGAGGTTAAGATGGACTGCAATGGATCTTGGCTCTCCTAATAGGCTTCATTTTATAAGTATAATGGATTTTTGTTTCATCTCTGTTTATTAAGGAGTTAACCTGCACTATACGTTGCACCCTGCTTTTTTTTTTTTCTTTTTTGTATTTTTAGCTGTGTGTTCCATATATCAACCAAGATATGCACTCACCACTTTATTTAGGTACACCTTTCTAGTCCAGAATTGGATCCATTTTGCCTTCAGAACTTCCTTAATTCTTCGTGGCATATAAATGCTCTATTGGACCTTTTTCAAAAACTACAGAAACATTAGCTCAAATTTCATTTGGGGAGGCCGTAGACCCAGGATTAAATATTCACAATTAGCCTTACCCAAACATCTAGGAGGAATAGGTCTACCAGATCTTATCAATTACTATAAAGCAATACACTTGACCAGAATTTTGGACTGGAACCTTCACGGACCCACAAAAGATTGGGTTAGACTGGAAGAATCCTTCACAAATCTTTCATTGGCCACGTTGCCTTGGATTCTGGAACGATATGTCCCTATTGAATTGAAACTCCACCCTCTAATTGGACCAACCATACAATGCTTTCACAAGACTTGCAAACACTCTCCCCTTTCGACAGTTCAAGGCCCAATGACCCCAATCCGACTAAACCCGGACTTTCCCCCGGGCATGCATGCTAATTTCTTAGTGCAACATTGGTCTGTGGAAAGGGTTCTGGCCCACGACTTCTATGACCTAGAAACATTCTGTTCTGCGTCACACCTCTCGTCTAAACATGAAAAACCTCAGATACCAGACTGGACATATCTCATGATCACACACTTCTTAAGAAAACTTGACAAACAATATTTCTGTTCCAGACCACTGACCCCTTTTGAGCACCTCTGCTCTCAAAATCGCCCCAGACACATTTGATTTCAATCACGCACTCCCTTCTTTTCGCAGACCATAAGCCCAACAACTTGACAATGTGTGCTGCATGGGAAAGAGACTTGTCCATATCTATCTCCCCTTCAATTAAAGAATGGTTTGACAGAATTAACAGGACCGCTGAAATGGAGGAATTAATTCACATAGCGAGAGACACGCCTCAAAAATTTGGTGTCAAATGGGCATGTTGGAAGCACTACCAAACGACTATGCTCTACTTTACTCCCCGAACCATTAAACGGTCTGACTCAGGATAACTTGAAACATATCACTGAAAACGCATTAACCACCTATCTTTCCACGTTACTTCCAAACCCACCAGGCCCAGGAAACCACCTGATGCCCATAATGCTATACAGCACACATGGGCCTTGTGGGGATCCCATGCAGAGGAGGGAGGCAAGAGATGACTACTGCTGCACTTGCATAATCACAAAAACTCTCCCAATTCAAATATTCCCGCCATTACCCCCCTGTCCATCCCTGCCCCCCCTATATCCACTCCACATTCATATACACTCAGATCACCAGCCCCTTCACCATGCCTAAGAGAACCCATTTAGGAATTTATAACTCATAATTTTCCCCACCTACTCCCTGTCTATCCCCCCCCCTCCCGATAAACCTACTATCAGCAAATTGAACAGGATGCCAATGACAAAACACCCCATATATGCAATAACCCAAGCTATTATTCCACTATCAACACATCCAGTGCTACACAAAACAACCTTCTAAATGGAGAAAATCCCTGAATATCCCCAGGGGGGCTATACTTATACATAATCACATACCATGAATCATGACAGACACACCTCTAAACACAGCTTACTCACTAGACAAGACAAATGGGACTTGGAAACCCTTACAAATCCACAACCCCAACAGATCTAAACTTGAAACATGCAAAAGATCTGTTCAAGCACACATAGTTCACCTCAACATATGGGGATGCAATGTAACTTTGAATTTATGAATGACTGTTCTCCCTGTTATAGATCATAATGCTCTGTTCAATGTGTATGTTCAATGGTTTATGTAACCTTACATATATAAACAATAAAATTCTTTTGGAAAAAAAAAATGCTCTATTCGATTGAGACCTGGTGACTGTGGAGTCCAATATAGCTTTTATATGCCACGAAGACCTGGATTGAGACCTGGTGTACAGTGAAGTCATTGTCATGTTCAAGAAACCAGTGGTGAGATGATTTGAGCTTTGTGACATGGTGCATTATCCTTCTGGAAGTAGCCATCAGAAGATGGATACACTGCAGTCAGTCATAAAGGGATGGACATGGTCAACAACCATACTCAGATTGGCTGTGGCATTTAAACGTGCATTATCCTGCTGGAAGTAGCTAAGGGGGCCAAAGCGTGCCAAGAAAATATCTCCCACACCATTACACCACCACCACCAGCCTGAACTGTTGATACAAGGCAGGATGGATCCATGCTTTCATGTTGTTTACACCAATACAATCTGAATTTTGCATCTGAAATCGAGACTCCTGAGACCAAGCAACGTTTTTTCCAATCTTTTATTGTCCAATTTTGGTGAGCCTGTGCAAATTGTAGCCCGTTTCCTGTTCTTAGCGGAGAGGAGTGGCATTCAGTGTGGTCTTCTGCTGCTGTAGCCCATCTGCTTCAAGGTTCAATGTGCTGTGCATTCAAAGATGGTATTCTACATACCTTGGTTGTAACGAGTAGTTATTTGAGTTACTGTTGCCTTTCTATCATCTTGAACTAGTCTGCCCATTTTTCTTTGACCTCTGACTTCAACAAGGCATTTTAATCCATACAACGGCCGCTCACTGGCTATTTTCTCTTTTTTGGACCATTCTCTGTAAACCCTAGAGATGGTTGTGCGTGAAAATCCCAGTAGATCAGCTGTTTTTGAAATACTCAGACCAGCCTGTCTGGCACCAACAACCATGCCACATTCAAAGCCACCTAAATCCCCTTTTTTCCTTATTCTGATGCTCGTGTTTGAACTTCATCAAGTTGTCTTCACCACATCTAGATGCCTGAATACATTGAGTTTCTGCCATGTGATTGGCTGATTAGCAATTTGTGTTACCAAGCAATGGAACAGGTGTACATAATAAAGTGGCCGGTGAGTGTATATGCCTCCTAGTAAATGAGCCTGTTTTACCCAGTCCTTTGCATACTGAATCATTTGATTTACATTTTTTATAAAAATGTAACCTTTCTGAAATTCTTTTTAGCTATATTGTATGTTTGTTATACTGTATATGTGCCTTACAAAAAATGTATTTAAAAAAAAAAAAAAAAAAAAAAAAAACTTTATTGTAAATCCAGTAGGTTGGAAGGCCATGTTTTAAGTTGTCTGGGAAATCGCGGCTGATAGAAAAGTGATAGCATATGTAGTGGTGGGCGAGATTATTAAATCTGTACAAAATCCCTACAGTGCAGGAGATCTTACAGCAAGAAGAGAGTAACTAATCATTTGTGGGCTGTTTAACTTACTTCAAATATGAACATGAGGAACTCATTAAATATTTCACTAGCTTTGCTATTTCAGCCATATCGTTGTCATGTCAGATAAGTGCCTAAAGATGTTTTCCATGTTTTGTGTGTAGGTTGGGATCCCACCACTTGTGAAATAAACCGTACGTTCACACACTAAAAGCCTTTGGTAGCCAAAATGAAAACCATACATGCTATATAGCAAAAAAAAAGTCAAAGTTTACTTAGGTACTAGTATTTATGTTATAATTTTTTTAATTCTTGCAATATTTAATTTTCTGTAATATTATTGCACTTAATTAACTGTTTAATCTATAGACCAAATTCTCAAGGGTAATATAATCTCAGTTTTTTATCTTACTGAAATAGTTAGACAATGCAATCACAATATTTTATGTGAAAAGCTGCAAAAGTGTTGACATGTTTGCAAGAATACTGTCAGCAACTGTAGTTAAATTGGTAACTTTACCTTAAATGACCAGTAAACCTAAACAATTCATTTTCTTTATGTGAAAAAAACAGCTAAATACATTTACAAATATGTATGTAAAGGCTTCCAGAACTACAAGAATATTCACTTTATGATTTATTTACAATTTAGTTTGCTGTGCAGCCTATTTTTGTGTTACAGTAGATTCTATTTTTTAAAGCTATTCTTTAAGCAGATATAAGAAAAAAACACTAATGAATGCAGTTATGCAATTATTAGATAAATCATTAACCACTTCAGTGCTCATGCCTTTATACCCCTTAAAGACCAGGGCAATTTTTACATTTCTACTATGGGAGTGCTTTTTCAGCAATAACTTACTTTACCACTTCAGCTCCAGAAGGTTTTATCACCTTCATGACCTGGTCATTTTTTGCTATTTAGTCCTGTGCTATTTTAACTGGTATTTGCACGGTCATGCAACACTGTACCAAAGCAAAATTTATAGCATTTTTCTTCACATGACAAATAAAGCTTTCTTTTGATGGTATTTGATCAGCACAGTTTTTTTTATATTATAGAAATATATATAATTATATACCATATGACCCTACCGCCTAGATCAGGGGTCTTCAAACTGCGGCCCTCCAGGTGTTCAGGAACTACAATTCCCATCATGCTTAGTCATGTCTGTGAATGTCAGAGTTTTACAATGCCTCATGGGATGTGTAGTTCTGCAACAGCTGGAGAGCCGTAGTTTGAGGATCCCTGGCCTAGATTGTAAGCTCTAGCGAGTAGGGGCCTCTAATTCCTCTTGTACCAAATTGTAAGGTAACTCATTTTCAGAGGCGGCTCCAGGCTTTGTGAGGCCTTAGGCAAAACTTCGACATGAGGCCCCACTGATGCCCTTGAACTATGCAGTAGGCCTTCCCAGATTGAGATGCTCGTGCTGTGGATGGGAAACGTGACGTGCGCAGACGCAACATCACTCCTCATTGGCTGGTAGGCAGAACATCAGGAGTCTTAGGTTACGTGAGAAGGGAGTGTAACAGGGCTTTTAACGTTGCCTGCATACAGTGGCATTAAGATGTCCTGTCATCTCTAAAATAAAGGGCTGCAGATCAGATGTTCGGCACGCTTAAGTGAGACAGAGCTCTTAATGCTGCCTGAGCACAGCAGTGTTAAGGTTCCCTGTCAATCAAAACTGGGGTAATGTGTGTTGCACTACCCCTGAAGGAGCCGCTTGGTAATTTTGGGTTCCCTGTTCTGCGCCTCAACTCCAAGAACACCTTCAGCCCCTCTGACACACCTGGTTGATTGAATCACTACAGACACACATAGCGTATAGTACCTTTCACCTTACTGTAGGATATAGGCAATAAACAATTACACACGTGTTTAGTGGTAGACACTATTTGTCTAGAATTAGAAACTTGCATAAATGATAAAAAATGCAGTTCACAAAGCAGAGTAGAACTACCCTCAGGTAATAAAGGTAAACAAATATATCTATAAAAGCAGCTCTATATCAATACGAGATATATTGATATATATCAATACGAGCAAAAAAATCAATACGAGAAAAGGTAAATCAATATTTAGCAACACAACTGTAATCTAAACGTGTTTAAAGGAATAGCAGTTTCCTAATTGCTTTCGAGTCCACTCGAAAAAATGAGAGAAGGTGGGATCCCCCTCACAGCAGGAGTCCGGTACGTCTCCATTCGACATTTCAGCCCGAATTTTTGGCTGACGCACAGGATTCCTGTGCAATTTGCACCAAAGCCGCTGTGGAGATGTGTGATCCGGCTCCATAGAGAGTCGGTCATAATCTCCTGATATGCGAATTGGATGTGGAAAAAAAAAATCACACCCAATTTACAATACTGTAAAAGAAAATGTAGCGCATAGACTGTGAAAATTCAAGAATAGGGAGGGTGTTAATATATGGTATCACCATCAATCACCATCCATAAAGTGAATGACTCGTGAGTCTCTCAACATAGAAAAGTAAAGTCCAAACAACAAACTGTGCAGGGCCAGTGCAAGGATTTTTGTTTACTTATCCCTGGTCCAAGAAGTGATGTCATACAGGGGAGGGCTGGCAGCCTGTTCAATCAAGTGGCCCATTGAAACACCAAATCAGCTCATCCATGCCCACCTGTTTTTTTTGCAGCCTCACCAGTGCCGCCTCATCAGTGCCCATCAATGCAGACTCACCAAAGTTGTAGTTTCCTCTGCCCTGCTCGGGAGCTTGAGCACGGACTACAACTCCTGGAATACAACAGCAGCCGGCTGGGCCGCCGGCCCAACTTCCTACAGAAGGAAAAAAAAAAAGGCAGCGGGCAGCAGCTGCCAGTTGTTTTCAACATAGAGTGGCCTAGGGGGCACTCTGCCCCCCCGGCCCAGCCTGCCCCTGACGTCATACATGACACTTCCCAGTCTGTGTACAGGAGGGTGGCTGAGTGGATGAAGGTCTGCTGAGCTATGGCTGCCCTCCCCAGTGCCACCCATCATGACAGCACCGGGCCCGCAGGTGGGACAGTGGTGCCCGGTAAACATGGTGAAGGGGGTTGCACATTGTGTCAGTGGTGGAAGTGATAGGCGGCTTCCCAGCCACTTGTAACACTTCCAGATGAAAGGCGACAGTCAGCTTTACTATAGTACACACACTTCGAGCTGCTATAGGGGCTGGTGATTAAGATTTTACTGCCCCCCTATCCTGGTGCCCTGAGGTGGCTGCTTAAGCCACCATATGGTAGTGCTGGCCATAGCCCTGGGGCCACTACAGTTATAGGGCAGTCTTTAGGCTCAGTTCACACCAGTGTGCTGTGCAACCTCATATGTGATTCGCACCACACTGCAGTGCAAATCACATGTGAAGTCTGTGCTATGCGATTTCTGAAATACAGATAGTATTGCTGAATTTGCATCGCATTTGGACCAAGGTCATGCAGGACCCTTTTTTGGTCCACACCAGAATCGGATTGCATGGGTGTTCACACCCATGTGATCCGATTCATGTCTAAATTGACAGTTTACACAGCAATATGTGAACCGATCTGGGGGTGTCATTAACTTTGTATTGACACTTTCAGTGGTTCGCATAAGGCAGTGTGAACCGAGTCAGGTGCGATGCAGGAACCGGCAGTGGATTCACAGGGTTCTTGCATTGCACCAGTGTAAACTGAGCCTAAGTGTTGGTTCACACTGCAGCGATGTGGGAACCCTGCGAATCCGCTGCGGGTTCCCGCATCTTATGTCTCCCGGTGGCAGTTCACACTGCCCTATGCGAACTGCTTGGAGTGTCAATACAAAGTTAATGACACCCCCAAATCAGTTTGCATATCGCAGTGTGAACTGCAAATTCGGACAGGAATCAGATCACATGGATGTGAACACACATGCGTTCCGATTCTGCTGCAGATCAGAAAAGAGGTCCTGTGCGAGTTTGGTCCGAATGCAATACAAACTCAGCCATACAATCTTTATGGCTGAAATTGCATAGAAGTTGCATGTGATTTGTACTGCAGTGTGGTACAAATCACATCCGATGTTGAACATCACTGCAGTGTGAACTAGCACTAAGTCCTAAATCTTCATCTCTTGCAGCTGTGAATAGGGCCTGCAGGCAGTATTAGGGCCAAAGAATACCAGGGTGGGCAGTTCTTATAGATGGCAGTAGATAATGGCCGATCGGCCCTCTTACCTGACCTGGGGATACAGCAACAATGGTTCCTCTGATCAGGAGTTAGCTCATTCTGGGTTGCCTGTGGCGACTCCGCTGGGTATTGCCCAGATCTGTATTCTGGAAATAACTTCATGCCTTTCTTCAGAAGGGATGGTGCTAGGCAGTGTGGATTTCTCTGTGGTGGTGCAGTGCAGTGGGATTCTCTCTCTCTCTGATGGAGTTCTGGGTGCACTTCCCCAAAATTCCCCCGGGATTCTGGATCTCTCTCCCTCCTCTTCAGCTGGGCATGCTGGAGGCTGCAGTTTCTTCCCTTAGTTTTGCAATGTCCACCACTCGAGACTACATTTCCCACAATCCTCCTCCGTTTCATTTTAGTGTTTTTTTTCTCCCTTGTCCAATAAGAAGGAGGGGGAAGAAACACGAGTACAGTGCTGAGAGGAGGAGAGGGGGGAGAAGAGCCCGCAGCAGCTTCTCTCTCTCCACACAGACACAGACAGCTGCTCTGTTTTTCTGCTGCTCTGCTCAACTCTGACAGGAGGAAGGAGGGGGAATGGATAGGAAGCAGAGAGAGAGAGAATGCCTTCCAGTCTTTTAGCGGCGGCTCGAGCAGGGGGGTGAAGGATGTCTCCTCGGACCCGCTCCTGTCATTTGCCGGCGGCACATATCAGGCAAATTCGGCGATGGCGAGGCCCCTATGATGGCGAGGCCTGAGGCGATCGCCTAATTTGCCTAATTGGAGAGCCGCCTCTGCTAATTTTGTCTTAATTTTGTTAAGCACTGCGCAAACTGTTGGCGCCATATAAATCCTGTATAATAATAATATTATATGGCATATTTCCCATGTGGATTTTGGTTTGGTGTACAGTTAGATATCATTAGTTTGTACACTCCTGACAAAGCTTTTTCATGAGTGAAACATGTTGAGTTAATTTGGCACCTTTTTCCTTTATATTTGGGTCACACATAGTTTTTTGTTATTCCTGTTATTCCAATATTTCCTTTGTTAATGGAGGTATTATTTTGAGAGGTTTCAGCTAATTATACCTTTTGACTGTTTTTTGTGGGGGGGGATTTCTGGAGGTGAGAAAACTGATGTATACTGATCACCCCAGCAGCTACCCAATACCACAGTGTGATTGTTTGCATTTCCCCTGCAGTATTAGAACATGGTAATGGAGCTAGCTAACTAGTGGCACAGATGAGCTATATGTCACCACAGTGACTAGTGAGCCCTAGTTGTGAAAGTAACTGCAGAGGGGTTGCTACATGGAACCCAGCCTTACACTTTTTGAACCTCCCAATCTAATTTTGAAAGTGTATGGAGAATTTATGGTCTACATCCCAATGGTATCAAACACTACACGCAACAAATCTACTATCTATTAAAATCCTAATAAACGGTAGGTCATTTGCCCTCCCATGGCTTTGGCACATGGGCATGCACAGAGAGTTAAGAGTTTGGAAAGTTTTAGGATATAGTAGGCATTAGTTTGAGTAACCCTTATAAATGAAAAGAAGACACTTAGAAAAAAATGCATTCTGCTACATGTACGTGATCTGGCGCAGTGGGGCTGCTCTGCCGCAGTATATCTGTGGTAGGCAGTCACCAAGTGGTTAAGATAATTAAATAAAAAAATGCATTGGGTTTTTTTGAGAAAAGCTATGCTTTTCTTTGGAAATATGGTTCTGAAATTTTTGTATTTTAATGTAATCTAGATGGATTTTTTTTTTTAATTTTGACTAGTGTTAGTTTACTTTAAATAAAAAGTAAAAAATTTTTTCTATAATTTTCCCCATTTAAAGTGACACAAAAATCCATGTTTCTGTTACAAAGTGGGGCAAAGTTATTTGCAAATAAAAAAAGGCTTTTTTGCACATTTTTAGTGCAACATTGAAACAAAGAACAAAATGAATGGAATTTAAAAAAAATATATTTATAAAAGGCTTCATGTACACTGCTGCTGGTAAACGGACGTTTAGGAGCAGTTGGGCGTTTTTTTTTTTTCAGCTGTCCCTGAACTCTCCTCTACGTTATCTTATCAGTACATGTACACAGGGTCATTTATAGGCAGTTGAGTTGAGTTAGAAAGCAAAAAAATGCGTTCAGGATGGATGTTCAGAGGCATCTGAAATACCAAACACCTGTAACAGCATGTAAACGCAGTAACTCGCGTTTAGACACGTTTCGTGTACAGGCACTTTTGACTATTTGTAAGAAAAATGCTTCTAAACGCAAAACGCGGCTAAACGCCACATGTAAACGCAGAAAAACCGACTTTTTAAACGTTGGTTACTTTCTGTCAAGTTAAATCGTTCAGGAAAGGTTGTAAAATGTCCCGTGTACATTAAGCCTTAATGGTTAAAAAATACAAATACATTCCGCAGAAAAATAATAGCCTAAGGGAGATAGGGAAGGAGGAGTTCATTATTGCTGGTTTTGGTTACCTAAGGGTAATAGAGTGAAATAGGAATACATTTTATTTCTTTTTTTACTGGTAAGGTTTCTTTAACTGATGCCATATGCAGATCAAAGGACACACGTTTGTTCTACAGATGAATGAAATAGTAACTACACTGTAACAATACGTTATGCTTTATTACTGACACTTGCAGACTATCTGCAAGTGTCACTTTACACAGGAGCAGCTGCATTTTGACATCTGCTCCTGCTATGCAATACATAGCAATTCCCGATTGTCATTTTGGCAGTTGGTAAATGTTGGTAATAGTGGTGTGCAGAGTGGTGTAGTAGCAGGCTCCCTATACCTTTGTAACAGGTCCCTCAAAGCTTCTTCTTCTTTAACCACTTACGGACCGCCCGCCGCAGTTTTACGTCGGCTGTTTGAAGGAGGATATCATTGTTATGGCAGCAGCTAGCTGCCGTATCCCCTTCTTCAGCGGGCGGTCCGCTTCAAGATAAAAGTGGCCTCTGCGGCGGATTCGCAGCGGGATTACTTTTATTACTTTTTAGTGGGAGAGGCCCCCCCCCCTCCCGTCGCGATCTGGTGCCCTTCGACACTTACCGGAGCTGTCGGCAGCAGCGGAGGGGATCGGATCCTGTCGTTAGCTGGGTACGAAGACGAGTGAGGGGAAGATGGCCCCCACCCGTCTTTATACAATTGCTGGGCGGAAGCGATGTCAAAACGTCACTTCCGCCCACGTCTCTTAAAGGGCCATTTTTTTAAAATAATTTTTTTAAATGACAATTTTTTTTTTTATTGCATTTTAGTCTTAAATATGAGATCTGAGGTCAAAAAGACTACAGATCTCATAATTAGAGGTCCTGTCATGCTTTTTTTCTATTAAGGGATGTATAAATTCCTTGTAATCGGAATAAAAGTGACAATTTTTTTTTAAACGATGTAAAAATAAAAAGGTAAAATAAATAAGAAAAAAAAAATTTTTTTTAAACGTGCCCCCCATCCCGACGAGCTCACGTGCAGAAGCGAACGCATACGTGAGTAGCGCCCACATACAAACTAAATGAAATGGTGCTTAAACCACACATGTGAGGTATCTCCGTGATCGGTAGAGAGAGCAATAATTCCCTAGATCTCCTCCTTAAAACATGCAACCTGTAGAATTTTTTTAAACGTCGCCTATGGAGATTAAGGGTAAAAGTAAGTTTGTCACCATTCCACGAGCAGATGCAATTTTGAAGCGTGACATGTTGGGTATCAATTTACGCGGCGTAACATTATCTTTCACAATATATAAAAAAATTGGGCTAACTTTACTGTTGTCTTATTTTTTAATTAAAAAAAGTATGTATTTTTTCCACAAAAAGTGTGCTTGTAAGACAGCTGCGCAAATACGGTGCGACAGAAAGTTTTGCAATGACCACTATTTTATTCTCTAGGGTGTTAGAAAAAAAAATGTATAATGTTTGGGGTTCTAAGTAATTTACTAGCAAAAAAAACTGTTTTTAACTCGTAAACAACACATTTTAGAAAGAGACTCGGTCCTTAAGTGGTTAAGATGCTCTGGGCTGCAGTGGCAAAATTACATCTTTAACTACAATGCAGGGCCAATAGACCTGCATTGTATGTAAGGATAGCGAAAGACCACCCATAAGCCAGAACAGAGGAGAACACCAGAGCTTCCAGAGCGAGGAATAATGTAAATATTACATCTTATTCCTCATCTCCTAGAGTTCCTGAGTGTTTAACCCTTAAAGCATTGGGGGGGGAGGCAGGCACAGCAAGGGTAGTTTTTTTTATAAGTTCTGGAGTTGGTCTTTAACTCCATTGCAACCTATTATAATACCCTGTACTGCAGCACTCATAGTGGGAGAGAAAAAGGTGCAGCAATAACAGCCAACCAGGTGTTTTGCATTCACATGTGCTGAAGGGAACATGCTGACAGGAGAAGAGAGCAGAGTGATCATCTTATGAGTTTATATTCTTTCACTGTTCAATCAAAAGTTAGGAACAGGGAGCTGACCTAGCTGTTTTACAGAACGGTATGAATTTCAGACTGGATGAACAGAAATTGAAATTATTTAGAGGTTAATAAAGCTTTAATGGTTCATTAAACTATTGCCATGTGTTTATCTTTACATAAATCTGTCAAAATCCTGGACAAATGACTTCATATGACTTCGTGTATTGCAAATGCCACAATTTAGTGCAAAGGTAGATTTACATTTGTGACTTCAGCATGCATTCTGTATATATTGAGCATACTATGATAATAACTATAGTTCTACTGTGTAATTATATGGATTGTTTTTTGATCAATTGTATTGTATTTATTAAAACCTTGAAGAATCTGGGGTGACAATATGAAGATTTTGACAGTGGAATCTGATATTAAGTAAAACAAAGGATGTAAAGTGCTGTAGGATTCATATAGTTATGGTTGAGAAATAGTAACTGGAAGCAAAAAAAATATTTAGAGAGATGAGAGGCACGATGATAATTATTACTGGTCTTTTCCTAAATGAATGCTTTCACTACATATAAGAGCCAGATTTGAGGACAGAATTATGTGATAATTATTAAAGATTTGAGTAGTTTTGTATCAGGATAATAAAAAGTTGTTTTTAAAGGCAGTGGTTCTCAAGCCTGTCCTCAAGTACCCCCAACAGGCCATGTTTGCAGGTTTTCCTTTATGTTGCACAAGTTCTTTAAATCAGAGTCAATGTCTTGGAAACCAGTGCATGGTGAGAAACACAGCCAATTTGACATTGAATGCCAAAGAGACTTCGTAAGTAGTATGCAAATGAGGTGAAACAAATGTCAATGTAAAAAAAGAGACAAATAAATTCCACAGTAGCACACTAATTAATCTACAAATCTTAGCATTGTGAAATGATCAACATAAAATACCAATACATAATAAAAAGTGTTCATATAGCATATCTAAAAAAATATATGCAAATCAATATGGTAATACGGTCCAACTTAAAATTATGAAAAGATAATGAAACTAATTCTCGTGTTGCGCGAACAGTTTGAGCCAAGAAAAATTTTGGCTTAAATATTACCTGTTCGCCTGACCACTGGTCAGGTGTGAGGCTTTGCCAATTAGCACTATCAGAGCCCTGATTGGACAAAGTGATGATGACTTTCTCCAATCACGGCTCAGTGCTCATAGTCCCACCCCACATTATAAAAGGTAACTTCCTATAGAAACCATTTGCAGTGTGTTGGCTCCAATCACGGCTCAGTGCTCACAGTCCCACCCAACATTATAAAAGGTAACTTCCCATAGAAACCATTTGCAGTGTGTTGGAGTGGAGATCGATATAGCAAGGCTCAGTTTGCTACTAGCATGTTAGTTAGTGTGACTCTGAGTGTAGAGTGTTAGTAGTGTGTGAGTATAGTGTAATGTGTTAGTGTAGTGCAGTGTTTAACACAGCAGTACATAACATTTAGTGCTGTATACCCATTTTTTTTTGGTTGCTCCGTGTTTTTTTCTGTCCCCTTTCATTCAAAAAAGTGCATCCAATCACACATTTCCCAGTTTCTATTAAATTTGGGTAATAAGCCCCCCCCCCGTCATGCCCAGCAGCATCTGTGTCTCCACAGGCAAAGGTGGACGTTGTCTGTCCTTAGGAAGGGCACCTTTGTCTCTGTTTAGTGATGTTGCCCATGCTATCCAGCCACAGCATGTAGACTAAATGGTGGACTGGCTTGCTAAACCATCCTCATCCTCTATCACCCAAGCTGACACTAATGCGCAGTCCACTGCAGCTGCCAAAATGGCCTATTCTGCCTCCTGGTCCACGTCTACTCCTGCCATAGCCCCAGCATCATGCATGGAGGAGTCAGCTGAGTTATTTGAACATAGCTTCATACAGAGAGGAGAGAACACTGATAAACAAATTGGCAGCCATGTTCCCCTAGCCACAGCGTATTGCCAAGTTGGCTCCGGTGATGATGAGGATGGAGGGGATGATAATGATGGGGTCACTGATGTGACTTGGGATAGAGCAAAGGAGGAAAGTGAAGGGGAGAAACAACCCCAACGAGGCAAGATGTCCTCCAGAAGTTGCCATCATGAAAGAGTAGAGAGCAGCCACCTTATTCCATTAGATTGTAGAGCTGTTATCTCCCGGCCCACTTCCCACAGCTCAGCTGTGTGGGCCTTTTTTAGCACACGTGCAGCTAATCACACTGTTGCAATTTGCAATCTATGCTGCAAACAGATCAAGCATAGCAAAAACACCAGCCATTTGGGTAGCACATGCTTGACATGACATTTAACCTGCCACAACTCAGCCTGTTGGCAAGAGCACCTGAAAACCACACACAAAGGACACAATTCTTCTCCTCCTCACTTTATACCTTTTATGTCTACCCCGCTACATATCATGACCTCTCAGCAGCCTCTATTGACAGGGATGATGGTACAGCAAATGGTGTCACAGGTCCTTGCAACACGTCTGCCAACAGTACACTGTCATTTTCTTCTTTATAAATGGGTTTTGCTACAGAAGGTTCTATACATGGTACAGATGTGCCATGTTACATGCAGACTAAGGGAACCCCCAGGCACTATATTTAAAGGAATTTTACATTTTTATTGTTTTACTTTGGACATCATTAAAAACACTGCTCCTTTAAACATCCTTTTTAAAAGTTTTTTGCATTAGTACATGTCCCCCAGGGCAGTAGTTGGGCCCCCATAACCCTTTTTTGGCCAATAACTTACATATAAGCCTTTAAAATGGGGACTTTTGATTTTTCTTGTTCAGGTCCCATAGACTTCGAAGGGGTTCATAGTTCAGGTCCGCGATTTCGCGATTTTCAAGAATTCTGTCATGAACCCACCGGGCGGGGGGGGGGTGTTCAGCCCATCTTTATTGCCAAGCTCACAGTGATGAGAAGGAGAGCAGGAGATGGAATAAGAGAAACAGACCACCAGAATGGTGAGTCTTTTCTTGCTGGGTAGTTTTAAAGTTGTAGAAACCTGGCAGGGTGTCTCTTTAGGCTTTCCTACTATCTATCACTTGACTGGAACTATAAAGCCTATACCTAAAACTGAAAGTAAACCTAATAATCACTGACCCCCACACTAACCCAACATAACCCCCAAAATTACCCTAAAACTAAACCAAGCTCCTTCTGCATTATACTAACTTTAACCCAAATAGTGATCAGTTGCAACAAAAGCTTAGTGTGAGTGTAGTCACCAAGAATAACTGATCTGGCATAAGTTGTCAGCTCATACTTTTCACATGGTAAGTTTTCCCTCCAAAGCAAACTGCAGCACCACTTCCAATGTGGTTACTTTCTGGCAGGAAAATACTGTTGTCCCTCTCCTCCAATACATTTTCCAAGGCTATAAGGACCTAGTAGCAGGCATGGGCATTTCAAAGTGTGGGGCAATGTGTGTCTATGGATCCATACTACAATTTCATATGTTCTGCAACCAATTAACTAACTAATGACCGCACCGGTTTGTTTTTAGTTAGACAGTGGAAACCTGTGCAAATTGGAAGAAGATACAAACTCTATGCAGACAAGGTACTTTTATAATCCACAATTGTGGTAATGTAAGTGAAGAGTGCTAATAAGTTAACCACCAGTCCTAATGAAAGCAAGCAGATTGCCTTTCTTCTGTACATTCTCTAAGTACAGCAAGTATCAGGCCAAAATTTGTGCTCCTCTGTGACCAAGCAAAACATCAGACGACATTATCATTATACCTTATACTATTACAATGTATAGATGTTTCTATTGCTCTGACTGCCCAGTGCAAATATCTGTGCAAGGAACATCCTATATGTATCAAGCTGAAAACAGAGCCTGACCATAGTGAATAATGAATGCCTGCACAGTCTGTTGAGCTAAAGACAAGGACAGGGCTTGAGGTTGATTTTCTAAAACCGGAGTGCAAAATCTGCTGCAGCTGTGCATGGTAGCCAATCAGCTTCTATCTTTAGCTTGTTCAATTAGGCTTTGACAAAAAAAAATTGTACTGAAAAAATTGAAAATTGAGTACTGTCCGTGATCCTTTTTTTATTTGCACTAACACACAATTTTTCAGGACAAGCTTTTGGGGTATGTCCCCTTCTTCAAGGTCCAAGCAGTACTGAGTCACAAATTTTTAAACAGAATGTTAAAGAAGAAGAAAAAAAAGAAAAAAAAAAAAAAAGAAAACC
This sequence comes from Lithobates clamitans, assembly GCA_037952925.1. Classification (NCBI taxonomy): domain Eukaryota; kingdom Metazoa; phylum Chordata; class Amphibia; order Anura; family Ranidae; genus Lithobates; species Lithobates clamitans. Next base: position 1,166,071 of record JBBGZY010000932.1, on the reverse strand, counting down.
AAACACATACAAATCAATGGTAATAAAGATAGCAGCAGAGTTAGTGAGATAAGACAGAGGGAGAGCTATAGAATGCAGGGGGGGATACTAGTCACAGAGGGGTCGTAAAACTTTATCATAATGCGTAAGGAAACCAATATCTAAATTCAGGTAATTATTTTTTGTGTCAAAAAGAAGTATCATTCTTAGTTCAAACGTTTTCCTGGATAGTTCTGAAATTCCCTTTAAGAACTAAAACATTGAGATCTTCTATAGTGTGGTCCGATTGTGAGAAATGATGTCCCACAGGTGTGCATAAACTGTCTTCTTTATGTTCTTTGATGGTATGTCTGTGCAAATTCATCCTCACTTGCAACTTCTGTCCTGTTTCACCAACATAAGATCCTTTGCTGCACCTTTTGCATTGGATGAGGTACACTACATTACTGGAGGTACAGTTATAAGATCCCATGATATTGAAGGTCCCATTTGTGTGTGTAACACTTTTGGATAGATTGATCTGGTTGTATAGTTTGCAGCGTTTTTTATTGCAGGGTGTGCTTCCATTATTTGTGACTGCATAATCAGAGTGAAGTTTCCTGCTGATAAGTTTGTGTCTGAGGTTGGGTGGCTGCATAAACACAGCCTTGAAAACCCGAAGAGAAAATCTCCTTCAATACACAGAGAAAAAAATAACCGAGTACCTCTAGTCACCACATACAACCCAGCACTTGAAGGGATCAAAAAGATAATCAAAGATTTACAACCCATTATAACAGAGGATGAAACTCAAAGGAATTTTCCGACAACCCCCATTAGTGGCTTTCAGACAACCACCCAACCTCAGACACAAACTAATCAGCAGGAAACTTCACTCTGATTACGAAGTCACAAATAATGGAAGAAAACCCTGCAATAAAAAACGTGTACCTCATCCAATACAAAGGGTGCAGCAAAGGATCTTATGTTGGTGAAACAGGACAGAAGTTGCAATGAGGATGAATTTGCACAGACATACCATCAAAGAACATAAAGAAGACAGTTTATGCACACCTGTGGGACATCATTTCTCACAACCGGACCACACTATAGAAGACCTCAATGTTTTAGTTCTTAAAGGGAATTTCAGAACTATCCAGGAAAGGAAAACGTTTGAACTAAGAATGATACTACTTTTTGACACGAAAAATAATGGCCTGAATTTAGATATTGGTTTCCTTACGCATTATGCTAAAGTTTTACGACCCCTCTGTGACTAGTATCCCCCCCTGCATTCTATAGCTCTCCCTCTGTCTTATCTCACTAACTCTGCTGCTATCTTTATTACCATTGATTTGTATGCGTAAAAAAAAAACATAATGGAAGCAGATTGATTTCTATGCAGAGCTGCACCAGATTTTGCACTCTTTAGTTTTAGTAAATCGACTCCAATATATCTTACTATATACAGTAACAATGTACTTGAGTCTTTATAGTAATACTGCCATTGGGATGTCTATCATTATATTACCTACGAGTTTGACCACAGCAAAGTACTCCTTTTAGAACCAACTTCTTTCTGCCTCAGCTGAGGAAAAAAAAATACTTTAGGCCCTGTCTTCTCATCAATACTGCACTTGTTTCTGCATTATCCAAGAAAAAAACATTGCTCCAAGTTCCACATTCTTGATCCAATCTTCTTGTTATTCTTCGGTACAGGCATCCAATCCTACACTTCATGAGTTAGAAAAATCTAAATTTTCCACTGTGGGTGTAATTTACAGAGTCCAGGCATGACTGTTTTCCAGAAAAGAAAACTTGCAGGGAAGATCTTGGATGCAGTTTCATTGAATGTTTCCTGCTTGAAGTATTTGCCTCAGATAGGTAAACTTCAAGTATTGAGGCCTGGTTCACACTGGTGCAATGCAGGAACCCTGCAAATCCAGTGCGGGTCCCTGCATCGCACCCAACTCGCACGGCAGTTCACACTGCCATATGCGAACTGCTGGGGAGTGCCATACAATGTTAACGACACCCCCAGTTCAGCTCGCATATCGCACTGCGAACTGACAGTTCGGACATGAATCGGAACGCACAGGTGTGAACACCCATGAGATCCGATTCTGGTCCGAACAAAAAAAAGGGCCCTGTGCGTGTCTGGACCGAATGCGGTGCGATATCAGCCATACTATCTGTATGGCTGAAATCGCACAGACATCACATGTAATGTGAACAGCAGTGCACTGCGAATCACATGCGATGTCTGACATCGCAGCAGTGTGAACCGGGCCTTTAACAGTATAGCCAACCTCAGATCATGACCTACAGAGTTGTGGACTCTCAGTGAGTCCATAAACTGCATACACAAAGTTAATTAAATGTACAAAATAGATATTTCAGCATGCAATATGTCAAAACTTAAGAAAGTGTGTAGCGCCAATAGTAAATGAACAGCAATGAGATGAGAATACTGTGTTATAAATGGACAGCACATTGAAATAAAGTCCAAAAAAGTGTTAAAAGTGAAAAAATGCTAAAGTGAAAAAAAAGAAGTGTGTATATATATATATATATATATATATATATATATATATATATATATATATATATATATATATATATATATATATTCTCATCTCTGTTCATTTACTTTTGGCACTACACACTTTTTCTTAAGATTATTTCTAAGTTTGGTGTATTACTTATCGGTGTCAGCTGCCGCCCCACCACAGCGCAGACATACATCCTTTTTAATATATCAAAACTGAACATAAGAGACACTCTCCAAACAATCAAAATCTGGCGACTATCAATAGTCTTTCTCTCCACTCATTCACAAATACATTAAACTCTTTAGAGAAGGCTTTTTTCTATACAAAATGATTTATTGACCTTCATGCCTCCATTCAAATAATTATACAAATGCATACATTTAAAGTGTTTAAACTAGATTTCAGTTCACAGCTCAATCCATAGGAAAACTGAATACAGAAAAGCAAAGCACCAACAAAATAGATTTGAGACACTACTGAAAACAGTAACACTTGTTCATTGGAGTCTCTGAGCAGAGACTGGAATTATCATCCTCTGACAGAATTTTTATTAGGTCTCCCTTTTTACAGTGTCATAGGGTAAAAAATCACCATTTACAGTAAAAGAAAAAGAAATGAGATTATATTTACAATACATACACTTTACATAAATACAGGAACAACACGTACATAATATTAATTAACTTAAAACATAGGTATTGCCTAAATTCTACTTCGTATATTATGAAAAGGGAAACACGTGGGTTAAAATTTAGGTGATTTCCATGATGGGGTAAGTCTGTTTGTACTTGTTAAAACTATTTCAATACAAAACAATAGAATATAATTAAAAAGTGTATGCTTGCTTACTTTTGCTGGTATCATACTTCCTGCCATCTACATCCATGCTTTCATAAAGGATTGCAGTTGTGTTAGATTTTTCAGGTCTGCACAAGGTACTTTTACAAGGTCAACAGCAAATTGTAAAAGTTAAAATGCATATTACACAACTATGGTAATGTTTCAATGACCTTTAATTAATTACGGAATGCAAGGTATTATTGTGTGTAGATACAATAACCAATCATACATTAGATATCAGAAACAATGTGATAAGACCAATAAAGTCTTATTTTCAGTTAGTTGCTATGGTTAAAGCAAGTTTGAACCTTGTTTATGCCCTTATTATGCAAAAGTCAGTTTGTGCTATTCCAAAGGAAGGGTAAATATTTAATTGTTAGCTTTATTTGCCTTTATTAAAACCTTTGGTTGAAGTTTTTTAGAATGTTTTCCTACATTTTGTAACCAAGTTTCAATTCAACAAGTTAAATTCTAGGGGAATACTTACTAAAACTGTTGCACACAGAACCTGGTGCAGCTGTGCATAGTAACCAGGTTTTATTGTCAAAGCTTAATTGACAAGCTAAAGTTAGAAGCTGATTGGCTACTATGCACAGCTCTACCAGATTCTGTGTACACTCGTTTTAGTAAATATCCCCCTTTGTATTTTAAATATACTGCTTAAGAAGATATTTATCTTTTGTTAACCATTCAGTGGAGCTGAAGTATAAAGAGTAGGAAATGTTCAGTATGTAAAGTAACTGAAGTTCAGCCTTTCAATCACGTACAAGCCAACATCCCATTTTTTTTCTTTTGTAATTACTCTTGTAAATGATTGGTCATTGGTCTTGTAGTGATTGGTCATTTAATAAGATTAAATATTCATTGTATTTACTAAGCAAATAAAACATTACTTTGCTCCTTTAGTAATTCAACCCCAGCGAATATTTATATTAGGATACGGTTTATTAAGTTGTTTAGGTAGATTTAGGTTTGAAAACAGATCTCAATGATGTTATGCAAACAGAAAATTTAGGATACTGTTTATTAAGTTAGATTTAGAAGGTTTGAAAACAGATCTCAGTGGTGTTATGCAAACAGAAAATTTAAATCAGAATTATTTGAAAACAAGTTTATATCTACTCTATACGTTAGAAATAATGAAACATCCTGGTTTGAACTGAAATTCAAAAAGAGCTAACCAAAAATCCAAAATGAAAATGTTCTAGGACCAGAAAGAAAGAATAAGCAGGATAGGAAAAGTGCAAGAATGTTTTAAAAAGTAATCATCTGACTGCTATAGGTTGATGAAGTTCTTCAGTGACATCATGACTCAAGTCCTCAAGTGACATTTTACTCAAGTCCTTAAGCATCCATCAAAGTGTTCCTTCTACAGGTATACATCTTAATGCTGCACACTATAGGCGCTATTACAAATGTTTACATTGCCTAGGAAATGAACAATATCTAATAGGATGACCACTCTCTATCCAGCCATGTCTTACTTCTATTGTATATCTCCAAGCAGTGGGACATTTTAATTATTGACCCAATACCTAGGAACCTTTGTGTTTTTCCCAAGTGATAGGTTCCACAGATATGTTACACTAGGATGAAAACACTAAGGTGGCAGTTGTCCAAAATCAGACAAGCCATTGAGCATAGCCGACAATGTTTACTTAAGCTTTTTATTCAGTAGATGTGTGAGCACAGATATCAAGATGTAAGAATATGCCTAAAAATGAAGATGAAAAGTATACATATTAAATTATTTTATATTTCTGACCTATCATTTTGCAATATTTAAATATGAAACACAAGCAATATTTTAGAACCAATGGGTACGCTTTAAAATTGAATATGATGTGAATTTTGCTTACTCTATGACTATTTTTTAAAGTTAGGCTTTCCATTTTGCAAATATTCCTGTTTCACAATCAAACTACTGTTCTATTTACAAAATTTCAAAATGGAAATATAAGATATGACATTACAATATATGCACCTTCTGTTACCAAATGCAGAGTGATATAAATAGTAACAAAAATAGACATTGGGCAAAAAATGCCAAAATGGGTGGAGAAAAAAAAAAGGAAAATCAAGCCCCCCCCCCCCAAGTTTTTTCTGCCTTCAAGGCGACGGGGAGATTATTAGCAACTTCACTGAAATAAAGAAATAACAGAAAGGCTTTTTAATCATATAAACATTTTGACATTAGGCTAGGTTTTACTAGAATGTTACGTTCTGTTTATTGTTCTATTATGAAGTGAAATTTAAATCCCTTGTAATGTAGATAAAGCAGTTAATTTTAGGGTTGAAAACCACATAGATTATGTCTTCATGTCTGCATCACTGTACAGTTTGATCAGTGTGTGATCATATAATTACCTTTATATGCCTTGCTTATGTATACAATTTAAGCTATTATATGATTGTACCTTTTGTTGTGATTGCATTACAATAATTTATTACTTAAATTGTCTTTAGAATTAAACTCTGTTTCATAAATATACTGTATGTTGTACAATAAAGATCAACCTCTTTGAATTAAGAGACTCTCTCTATCCAGCCATGGCACAAAAATCAGAAACTATCCAAACAATAAGAGGGGCAATGGCTATGTGCAAAGTTCAGTAACCCATAGCAACCATTCAAATTTTGTTTTAACTCAGAGAGACCTCAATTCTGATTTATTGCTTTGTGTTCCTGTGCTTTGTTCATTGCTCTTTCCTTACTGAGTAAACCAGCTGAATCAAGAACTGTTTTGTGGCATATGAGAATATATATTGTATACAGTAGTATACTACTAATATATATAGTATACTAGTGGTAGGAAGTAGTATAGTATACTACTAACTGCTACTTAAATGAGTGTTTCATGTTTCTTTTTACTTACTGTATATTATAATCTGTTATCTCAAGCAGCTCTATTAGCAAGCAAAAATGGCAAACATTTATCAGGACACTGGTACATTGTGCTTTAGTAAATAACCTTCCCCAGTACACATCAGTCTAATGGAGTATATTATGCCCTTTTATTTGTATGCATTACAAAGTATATTAATAAGACCTATACAAATCTGTAGATTTGTAGAAAAAACACAAACTTTGAAACCTACATTAGCTAGAATTTCTTTACACTTAATAAATCATTTTGTGTCATCTGGCATGCTTATTATTTCCGCTTTTCTTTGTTTAGAATAAGTTTTTTTTTCAGTGAAATAGATGTAAAATACCAAAGAAAGGCCAAGAATGTTTGATATTTCAAAGTTATATACACTGTGATTACGTTACGGTGGTCCATGTGTGTTCTTAACGGGGTTGTAAAGTCAGAAGGTTTTTTCATCTTAATGCATACTATGCATTAAGATAAAAAGCTTTCTGTGTGCAGCAGCCCCCTAATACTAACCGGAGCCCATCTCTGTCCAGCGATGTCTACGAGTGTCTCGGCTGTCCGGGACTCTCCCTCCTGACGGGCTAAAACACAGTAGTGGTGCCATTGGCTTCCACTGCTGTCAAAGTAAGTTAGCCAATCGGGAGAGAAAGGGCCGAACTGCAGCTCTGTGTCTGAATGGACACACGAAGCTGCAGCTTGGCTTGGATGCCCCCCATAGCAAGCTGCTTGCTGTGGGGGCACCCAACAGGAGGAAGGGGCAAGAAGCACAGAAGAGGCACCAGAGAGGAGGAGGATCTGGACTGCTCTGCAAATCCACTGCAACAGACCAGGTAAGTATGACATGTTTTTTTATTTTTCTAGAAAAACAAACAAGACTTTACAATCACTTTAATCTCTGTCTGTATGGAAATGCTTTAAATTTTGCATTATGTGCTAGATCTGCACCGCCAGGTCAAATGACAACCTCCAATAGAAAATTGTAAATAAATGTGCTTGCGATTCCGTGAAAGAAATGTCCAGTTAGAACATTTATTGCATGCCAAGAGCCAAACTACTTTTTCACATTTTGAAAAATGCATATAGTAAACATTATGTAATAGGGCAGCATGTAAAGTGCAGTTACCTTCACTAACCAATCAGCAATCACATGTTACAGATTTTTCTGATCAGGAGAGTAGGAAAAACGGAGTATGAAAAATGTACATAATAATCTCTTAAACCAAGGTATAATACTAGCCCTGAACATGAAGTTGTCCCCAATGTCTAGCTACTGCAAAAAGCCAGTTCAAGCACAGAACTATATAAAACAGTCTGAGGGTCTGTAACGGCAGACTTTGGGCTTGTGTCAATTTTATCAGATTGGGACACTTCTGAGATCATTTAGAATTACTTGACAGGTGTTTTGACTTGCAGTTGATCTCTTTCTAATCTACATTTGACCTGATTCCAGAGTCTTCTGCATTTCAATAGACTTGCACTGAAGTAAACAGAAGCCCGTTGTCAAACATCCTAACATGCCTGTATAGAATGAAATATAAATTAAGCTGTGGGACATATGCTATTTATCGTGTGTGAATGTGTATGCTTGGCCAAAGCTTGGGAGGAAGTTTTTTTTACCAATGCCAGCTGAGTTGTTTGCTATCTTCACCTGTATAATATTGTCAGGTGCCATGGACAAAACTCTAATTACACAGTTTATTATGTATTAATTGCCAAGAGTAATAAAAATGACTGAGAGTCTGATAACCTAACTCCTTGGGTGCTATCATTAAGTTAATGGTTCCTCTTTTGATGTTCTGCTGTGTGAGAATACATGCACACTATGATAACTATACATGAAATACTAATAAATCAATAGGAGTTCCAGTGTAACTATTATAGTAAAGCCCTGGAAAGACTGTACAGATTGTGATATGAGCATCCCAAATCATTTTCTTTTGGTTAGTGGAGAAACCATAAACACATACTGTATGAAGCACATGACTTAAATAGAAGTGCTTTTTTAGGTCACTGTGTAATATTTATTTTTTCAGGGTGTGCCTTAGTACACATCGACATTTCAACCCTGTGTAGTTTTAAGATTAAAGTGTAAGTACAAGTCATTTTCTTTTTAGAATGAAGTTCAAGAATGCATACATCACCAGCATTCATCTCGTAGAAAGGCAAAGGATTCAAGTTTGTCTGCTAGTTAATATTTGACTGGGAAATGCCACCAGTGCATTAACAGCTAAAATTGGCCATGTATTGTTTGTGGATAAATATGCTAAACCTTTATCTGTGGACATATACAGTGCACGAAGGATGATAAAGCCGTCACACTTGTCATAATATTTCTTATCCTAATGACAAAAACCTATTTATAAATTGTAAACATGATTTAAAATATTTTTTTTTTGGGCTTTATGACAGGACACAGCAATCTTTAACTGGAGATACAATGGACACCAATGACACCTTGTTTGACTAATGTTGCGTTTGCATCGAATGTCCTTTATCTCTGAGTGTCTAGGAGACGTGGTTTGCCAGATTGTTTTGCTTTAGTCATGTATATGTCACAATGCAAAATTATTCCAAAGCCACTGCCATAAATACCAATAGATATTTAATGTGGATCAAATTTATACAGATAAATACATTTCACAGCAGTCTGCAAGTATAAATCAAAACCTGTTATGCTGTACATTATGTTATAAATATTGTATACATTTATGATTTTTCCTCCAATTATGGTACCTGTTATATCCCACCTATATGTATATTTTCTGAGTTATATTGAATTGCATCAGATTATTATTGTCCTGTAGTATGTTGACATCTAGTGGCTTTTTGGGCCAGGACAACTTGTTTATGTGATTTTGGTTTCTCTCCCTTTCTTCCTCTCTTAAGTGCTAGTAAGTCCCCTTTCAAACTTATATGACTTGTCCCACGATTTTGTACTGCAAAACCGTATGACAAGTCATTCTCCATGATTTTCAATGACTACCATTCATATTGGCATGACTAAGTCGTGCCGACTTCAAAGTAGTCCCTGCACTACTTTGGTCCAACTTCCATGTGAGTTGTACTCCATAGACCTCAATGTTAAACCCTCAAGTAGCATGCAAATCATACCTGAATAATATAGACACGATTTCAGTATGACTTTGTAAGCACAAGATGTAAGCACAAGCCTCACACCATGCATGTTTTCATATGTTAATGCCAAAGTTGTGGCAAAGTCGTACAAAGTAGTACTGCTCCCAAATCACTGGAAAATCGTGGTAAAAAATGAAGCAAAATCACGCTTGCTAAATCGTGGTAAAATCGCACAACTTTGAAATTGCACAAGTGTGAGAGGGGCCTCAGTTAAGTCCTAGTTAGACCCTCCCTGTTTCTTCCATGTTCCCTCAGTCAGTGTTAGTACTTCACAGAGACAGGGCTTAGGAAAGTCATTGTCTTCTTATACTTCAAAGGACTGGAAAAACATCATATGTACTACAATCGGTTTAAGTAAAATTGCACTGTATTCAACTTCTGTGTCAAATTTTAGCCAAGGCAAATTTGGTGCCCATAGGCAAACTGTGTCACCCATTGGTCTCTAATTTCTCCCAGAAAATCCAGTGGCCAGAACTTCTACTGGAGGTCCTGCTGTGCCCATCCAGTCACCATCATGCTGTGTCAATTCTTCTGCTACACTTAAGCTGGCCAAAGATGGTTCAAATGTCAGCAGGGTTCAGCAGGGACCAGCCAAAATTTGATCCATGTATGGGCAGGCTGAAGTCGATCCATTGATCAGCTTGAGTACTACAAGCTAGTTAGATTGATATCATGCAATTATTGCCAGTGGTTATAGCCGCTAGCAATACTCACTGGGTGTGTAGGAAAGAAAATTGCATCATCTATGGCCTTGGAGATATATAAAAATAAACAAAGATGAGGGAGAGTGAGACACCACACCCCTCCACAGCATGACTACTGCAAAGGGCAGCCCTGGGAATATATTAGCATTTACCAGAGATACAACCTGAAAGACCTGTAGAGTCAGACAAACTACAGAAGGATTCAATCCCCAACATTCTTCCAAAACTGAAACAGTGACCGCTTAAAAAAAAAATATGTCATGGGTAATAGAACATATGTTTTCAGATCATATCGAGAAAAATGGTATCTAATAGATAGTTAACTTTTTGGGGTGGGTGCATAATACTCTTTAAAGTGAACTTTAAAAATTTTTCTGTACTGTCCATAAACTGTCAAAAATCACTAGCACCCTGTGGCGACACTGGTTCACAGCTTCAATACTTACTAAGTCATTGACCTGAGGAACAGGTATGCTAGCAAGAAATTCTGACTTTAATGACTGCTATCTTGCTTTAGATTAGGGACTCTGGCTGTAGGGTTAGCATGACATTTAAGAAATGAAAAATCACACAATTTGATGGTCTGAATTTAAGAATTTTCTGTTGCTCCACCTTCTTGCTATGCCATTTTCCTCTGCACCTTCTCTGCTCACAACTGATACGGCAAGGCTGTGCTCTCAGACACAAAAAAATATAGAAACACTACAGTAGGACTACAGTTAACATTTTCTGCAAGTGTGTATGCTAAATACTGTCTGTTAGTATTTATTGGCATCATTATTCACAGTCAGGGCATTGGGGAGTGATATACATAGCAGCATCATTTATCACAGTAACACTGCATTTTTTAATAAAGTGAATAGCACCAAATGTCAGCAAATTCTTCTTCTGTTTGGCAGAAAACAGCCACAAAGTTGCTATTACACTACTTCTAACAACCACAAACAGAATGTACTAGATAGGTTCAAGCCGAACTCCAGGCAACAGATTATATATAACTTATATTTAAATATATACAAGTAACCGGAAAGTTATTTTGCCTGCCAAAGGTTTGGTAGTTAGCTCCAACAAGTTCTGAGATTTACACGGTTTTACCAAAAAGTACTACCAAATGGATGGCGGCACTTGCAGTTCAGTAATACAGTGGTGTCCTCTTTTCAGCTTCAGTCAGCTGACTGGACAATAAAAGAGCAGTAGAAGTCTCCTCCTATCTGCACCTTCTTTGCCAACAAATCTGCATGCAAAAGACTTTACTGACTTCCAGACTTGCCTCTCCCCTCTCTTAGTCTGAGTGCTACGGTACAGGAAATTCTAAGAGGCTGATACCAAGCCAAATACGGGGACTTATACCAGCTGTATCAAGCAATACATTTAGTGATGTATTTATAAATACAAAATTATGTAGTTATCATTTTTAATGATGTTACTTTTTATCAGTCTGGAGTTCAGCTTTCACTTTCACTGAAGCTTTGGTGGTAGGGTTAAATGATTCATTGTAAAGTTAGAGCTACTTGAGTGAATTTAATCTTTCCCATTTGGGAGATCTAATCACTTGATAGGAATCTCGTTAATAGCACAATGTTTTCAGTGTATTGCAATTACGTAAATGCAACATGTTTAAACCTCCCTGTAGAAAGAAATACAATTGCCTGTGTAGCTCTAGCCATGGCCTTCGTCTGCTATTTGTCTGCTGTGTGGTGCAACAAACTTATACTGAATAATCTAGTATTCAAGATTATTTTTGAAAATGCAAGTGGCTTCAATATACCTTTTTAAAAAAGAAAGAAAAATAAATTGAAGCAAATATTTATCCTACAATTACTGCAATGACTGTTTTGATGCCATACACCTACATTTTCATATCGTCACAAATGCAAATGCTTTAGAGAAATGAATATATGTGTAGATCTTGATCTTACAGAATGGAATACTGCAGATTTTAATACTACATGTTCCTAATGCACTACATGAAGCCTATTGATGTGACTGCTGCCATTTCTCATAGGCAGCTAGAAATAATTGCTTAGCCACTTACCACTAAGTATAGTTACATATTGTATGAAAGAACTTGTGTTCAATCAGAAAATAAACAAGCCAAATTTTAAATAAAAGAAGACATACAAACTACAAAATTGCTCAGTTATCTCACAAAGTGCTTACTGCAATTAAGAAAGTGCTTCAGACAAAACCCTTTTTGCTTCATAAAACAAAATAGTTTGCCTATGCAATCATAAAACTCACTCACAACTTATCAATGAATTGTTTTTCCTAGTGATAATATGGATAGATCAAACAACAGCAAGTGCTTGCATTATTGTAACTAACTTACAATACTTAAAATCCCAGTATTTGTTTAAAAAAAGTGCTAGCTTAAAATGTTCCATGTTGCTACTAAGTAAAGGGGCCATACTATAGAATAGTTTTGAAACAATGCCTGTTATTAATACCCACCACTATATGCATATGTATTTGCATTTTACTAACATTTTATTTAAATAAACTATCCTTTTTGTGAATAATCAACAAAATGTATTTTTTGGAAAACCTTAAACTAACAGATTTAAATTTGAAGTTTCTAACAATGAGCTAATATTACTTCCAATGTGCTTTTGACAGAGCTTCTACAAGTATTCATGGTATACCTGTTATTGAATGAATATATATATATATATATATATATATATATATATATATATATATATATATATATATATATATATATATATATATATATATATATATATATATATATATATATATATATATATATATATATATATATATATATATTTTTTTTTAATAAGCGATAACCATTTTGCCTATGACACGTGTCATAAAATATGCCTATAATATGCCTTCTGCCCTATAATATTTTAGAAAACTATTGAAATGGATATTATTAATCCAGCTATATAATACATATTACGGATCTTGGGCTCAACAGAACTAATAATGTATTAATATTATACTAACAGTTATTGCAGGATTCATAGGATTTTTATGCCCACAAAATCCTAATCAAACATATTTTATCAGCTTTGTCCTAGCCTCAAGACTAATAGCTCATCCAAACGTCTAATGCTCCTGGGACAAAAGCACCTAAAGGGCTCTTGTTACAAGCTTTTGTATAGTTTCTATTAATGTATATTGCTTGGTAAATACAAGCTGAAACAGACAAATATTTGATTTTGGGGGCCACACAAATGTATCTAATGTTTCTATCATACATCTTCATATTTACCTTATCTTATGACTATATTCTCATTCGGGTTTGTTTTTCTCCAGTAAGGACTGGTGGAAGGAAACGTAACAGCAAGACATATGACATATATGGGTAGTGACCAAGCAACCATAAAACCAAGAAAGCCAAACTGATAAAGATAGGAATAAATCAGTAGAAGATTAGTAGAAGGGGTAGATATGATTGTATACCTGCCATTAGAAATGAGCTTATAAACTACAAATTCAGACATGAAAAAAAGAAACTTTCATGGTCGGCATTTTTCATTAATCCTGGGATTTAATAAAATTAGTTGTGAATTTTCAAGTATTAGAAACCTAGAAAACTAAGCCTACTTTAAATTCCCTTGGGCCAAAACGTATATAAAAACTTTACTGATATATATCATGACAAAAAATTGAGAAATAATCAAAACAGCAGATCGATACTTCTCCCTCAGCGCTCATAGAAAAAAAAATGTTATTTAAAATAACGTAAGCAGCTACCATAATGGTAAAACACTGAACCAGAAATATGTTAAAGCAAAGAAATACCAAAACATTAGTAGCGCTAAACAATCAAAGTATTTTTAGGATTGCTAAAAAGCCCACTTTGTCAATGACAGTGAGCAAATGTGAATTAAAATTGTCTGCCGATGAAAAAATCATTTGCACCGCGTGCGTAACACTCCCCCAAGGTAATCCACTTACCAGATAATACTGGGTTATGCGCTTGTCTTTAAAAGGTTGCTGTCAGCACACCCTGCATATCTCCATCTACATAATTGCTTGTGCTCATCTTGCACCCGTTTCAGAAAAGTGTGACTTTTCCTTCTTGTAGCCAATCATTTAGCGTAACGTGCAGGAGCCCCATCCATCCCTCATGGGGATCTCCTTGTCGCAGGGGAGATCAGGATGTTTTGCAGCAGGGAGGAAGCTGCCACTCCTTGCAGGTTGATGATGAGTTCCTCTCAGCAACATACAGCTCCAGCACAGATTCCTGCTCCGCCCCCTCCCGTGACATCACAGTCCCCGCCTCCTCCTTGCTCAATGTCGGTGTAGTGAGCAATGAGGTCAGAGGCTGGCTGTGTCTCTGGCGGCGAGGACTGACAGCTGTGATCTGATCGCGGTGTGGTGAATGTGATCATCTTGAACAAAAAAATCTGCAAATGATTTTTTCTTTGGAGGACAATTTTTATTCACATTTGCTCACTGTCATTGATAAAGTGGACTTTTTAGCAATCCTAAAAATACTTTGATTGATTAGCGCTACTAATGTTTTGGTATTTCTTTGCTTTAACATATTTCTGATATACATCATGCTTCCTTACCAATTCTAATTTGGCTTAGATTGGCTCTTGTTACTCAACAAGCACTATATATTATTTTTTGCATTGCAGTGTTCTCAAAACTAGTAGAACTGTAGAGAAATTAGCATTTTGGTTAAATGTCCTTAACAGAATTGAAAATTCAGGTCCATTATTTATTAAAATGTGGGAAATATTATGCTTTAAAATTGAATAAAAACGAATTTTCAAAAAAAAAAAAAAACCTGGGAAATATGAGGATTGCCATTGTTGACCTTCATCTGAAAATGGCAGTTGCCTGATTGTTTCCATCTTCAATACTTTCTGAGACAACGACGTGGGGCAAGCATCTAGATCACAAAAGTCAACATGAAGTCAATCTTATCTGCATACTAAAGCCTAGTACACATGGGCTGAATGTCGGTTGGCATTTTCAATTTCTATTGAACTGTCTGACATTCAGTCCATGTGTATGGCAGCTGGTCTGACAGAAGCCGGCTGTTCGGCCAGCTTCTGTTGAAGGCTCATGACTGAATAAAGTCTGCTGACTCGCTCCCTGTCAGCGCTCTCAGCCAATGGCTGAGTGTGCTTACTGGAGTGTTCTGGCAGGGGGCCGTCCTGCTGTCAGAACACAATAGCTCAACAGGGGAAATTGCTGTACTAGCATTACATAGTTAGTACAGCAGGTCCGACCCGAGTTGTCAGTTTTTGGGTTGAATGAGTATTGTAGAGGCTTCTAGAAAATACATAAATCATTTGATCAGCATGGAACTTGTATTAAAAAGGTTAGCAAAAGCAGTCTGCATACTTCCATACAAAAGGTTTACTTCCAACTGTATGTAAATGACAACAATGAACTCCCGTTTCTCCCTTTTAGTCTGTTAAATATAAAATCTGTTCAATAAGTGCATGTTATTCATATCAGACATTTAGAGTTGCTCTGTGTCATGTGCACTCTTCCTGTGTTATCTCTACGAAAGTAATTAAGCCTGCTAGTTCTTATCTTGGGACTACAAAATGATTTGCTTCCATATTATGGAGATGGAAGAGTGGGTGGGTTTAAGTAGTGTACCAAAAGACAGCTAGGCAGGGCTGACATCACTACCTCCACAAAAATGCTGGGTGTTTTCAGCCCACAAAATAACTTAAGAGCTGATTTAATCTCTGACAGATCATCATCTGTTTTTGTACTTGCAGGAAAGAGATAAAGCACAGGCTTTTACGCTTGCCCCCATAAAAGGGGTACATGTTCCCATCCAGACTACATCTTTAGGCTGGCAGAGTTATGGAGCCAATATAAAATCCTTTAATAAATCATTCAACAATTATATACCCTTATTCTGTGTGTAAGCAAACAAATGACTGCCAATGTTCCATCTTGAACATTCTTTTTCAAAAACTCTATCATAGTTTAATTAAAATTATCTTTTTGCTTATTTGGGCGTTTTTGCCAATATTGAGATACAATCCACTGATAGAATTACGCACATTTGTGCTACAGTAAAGATAGTAAAACTTCAATGTTGATCAGCAACTACAGTTATTTATTTACAGCGGGTATGTTAATGGTTTGCAAACTGTATACATTAGCAGTCCTCCAGGGCCGTGACGCCCACACGCTATATATCAGTTTGCAGGACAGCATTCATTTTCCCTGGGAGTTGTCCTGTGTGGGCTGGAACTCAGTCCAGACGTTCTGTTGAATGTGCTTCTTTCACAGGCATATGGGGATTAAAATTTGGATGATTTCCAAAAATCAAATCGCTTTTGTTCTGAAGGTTTTCTTTTTTTTTTTTTTACAAAATTACTAATATTCGCACTTTCTTATTTATATATCAAAACCTTGTTTGTTGGTAAAGTAATTTATAAAACTATACTGCATGGCTGAATGTATGCTTCTTACAGAGATTGTCCAGGAATTGCTATAATAGTGCCATGAGTTCTATGGTAAAAAAAAACGGTTGCCTTTCTACCGAATTTCCTGCCAAGTAAGGATACCATATATACATAGCTCAGCAGCAGGGTAGGGAATACAAGGGCTTTCTGTGTATCTGTATCTCCTTTGAATATAGATTCCTTTGTTTATGGAACTTGCCCTGCTTACAGGGTCCATTAAATCTTAAGGAAACATACCTGAACGGCTTACATTTGGACTATGGCAAACAGAAGTTAATACAAAAACACAGCTCCTCAAGAACCACCTCTGTACACACGTCCTAGATTTGGGATTATAACCCTTCTATATTAATATAGCACTTCTATGTCTTTATCGGCATACCACAATTTGACCTTTAGGCATCCACAGAAGCCAAGACTGATGATGGCGGGCATGCAAATTGTGGGCATACATTTAAACTATTCTTTGGATTGATCCAGCATCAATCTCATATTCAGTATCAATTTTTGGGACCTGTTTTGCACCCTCCCTTTAAATACAAACTAGTGGATAATGCCACAGGCTGCCCTATGCAAATTGTATTCTCAATAATATGAATTCAACTCTGCAAGTTTAATATACAACTTTTAGTCTTATACAAATGTGCAATAAAATAAACTGTATAAAGTCATATTACAATTCACGTGTTTACCATAAAATATTTCCTATAGTTTGTTTTAAAATCAATCAATTTTTTTTTTCAATCACTTTCACAGTATATTGTTAGGGAGTTGATTTATTAAGGGAGTAGAGACTGTTCACTTTGCAAAGTGACTGTTCACGGAGCTTAGTAAATAAAGTGGAGCTTATTTTGTGATAATCTTCTAAAAAAAAAAAAAGTGTTTTTTCATAATTTTTTTTATTCTTTGTGCATGATATAGAAATAAAAGTGAACACAGCTTCATTTTACTCATTAAGCACAGTGAATGCACAGTGAATGTTCAATGTGCTGATCAGTTTCTACTCCTATAGTTAATAACCCCTATCTATTGGATTTGTCTCTTCAAATTTGCCAAAAACACACTGCACACAGCCTACATTCCACTGATGTAACTCCATCTTTGAAAGCGATTTTATGGTTCGGCCACACAAATTAAAATTCTATTTTACGAATACCTTTAAATTTACCATCAGCTATACAGTGTGGCAGCCTATTGGAGTAGAAATAAATT
The DNA here is from genome assembly GCA_037952925.1 of Lithobates clamitans. NCBI lineage: Eukaryota > Metazoa > Chordata > Amphibia > Anura > Ranidae > Lithobates > Lithobates clamitans. Next base: position 1,148,373 of record JBBGZY010000932.1, on the reverse strand, counting down.
TAATAGATAGTTAAGTAGGCTCTCATGCTACATAGTTGTTTGTAAAGTTAAAAGAGATTGCAAAATTAGACTTTGATATGTATGCCAGCTTTCCTCTTAGCAAAAACTATAACTCCTAAGTATACTAAGTTTGAAATTTCATATTTGGATTCTCTATTATGTATTTAGACAAAAAGCTGTAATACCCGCCTATTGTCCTCATTTTGTGCTTCTCATTGTTTTTTGCATTTTGACTTTTCAGCTGTTGGAACTTATAATTCATATTACGCAGGGGGCATTACACAAAACACCCAATTTCAGTTCAGGAACATATTCACTTTACACAAGCAACATAATACTTACCCCAAACAGATATTAAGACAATAAAACAAGTACCTTATACAATACTGGAAAGTCAAACATATACAATAATCTCTGAATGGAAAGCTAACATTTGTAATGATTAAAAGATTTTTCATTATCTCAAGGAGTTTTAGGGTGGTTTAATAAAAGATGCTTCTGGTGGACACAGCAGTCATTTTTGCTTAGGCAGATATGATCACTGCATCTTTACTGCGATATATGCAGGTGGCAACAGAAATCACAGATCTCTATAAATAATGCAAGATTTGGGTAAATCTGGGAAGCTCCATTGATTCGGTGAACCTTTACGAGCCCCTTTGCACATTACATGACATTTAGACCTACCTATGTGTACCATGTCATGAGGATAGAGTAAGCACAGCTCTATGCAGGTTGAGGTAACTGCATCCACTGCAAAACAAGCATATAGGACACACAAAGTAAAGCTTGAAGATAACCTTAACCAACTTGTCCCATTGCTTAGTATTCATTAATACAGGCAGATCTTCTATGCCAGTGCAATAATAAAAAAATCCTACTGTTTGAAAATAAATCAAATTATTGTGCTGAGTGTTGGATAATACAACTATTAAGGTAATGCCAAGCAATGAGTTTCATGTTTTGATAGTCAGGTTCTCTAGTAATATTACAAAAAAGTTATGTGTTAATTTTTCAAGCATTTTAATTAACACCGGTATTGTTCCTATTCTATGTATCAATTAATGTGCTTAAATCGTGTATTGCTTGATTTTTTACAAAACAAAACTAGTGCAGATACTGGTAGCAACAACTAAAAGGCAGTAAAACATTTAATGGAAGAACTACTCCCATTGCAGTCTAGCTCAGGGATCCTCAAACTACGGCCCTCCAGCTGTTGCAGAACCACACATCCCATGAGGCATTGTAAAACTCTGACATTCACAGACATGACTAGGCATGATGGGAATTGTAGTTCCTGAACACCTGGAGGGCCACAGTTTGAAGACCCCTGGTCTAGCCAATCATTACTAAACTTGGGGAAAATTACACTTGTGTGGTACTTCCCCATCTACTATGCCTCCTGCATGAGTCTAGTCAGACAGTATCTGTATTGTTGGAGAAGCTGGTGACCCTGACTGTTGCTCATCTAGGTATAACTGAAATATATATGTACTTCAGCTATTCATAAACTAGCAGAAGGTCATGCCATCAGTGTGCTCAGTGTTACAAGCAGTTCTTGACCAGAGGTATGGATCATTGTGCCTTACCCTTCAGCCCCTTGCTGTTTCAAGTGGCTGGAAAGGGAGGAAAATTATTCTCAGGGCACAGTAACTCCAGGATCTACTCTGGGCCACTGTACATTGCTTCACATTATAAAGCTTGTGAGTGTTCCCTTATACATAAAAAGGGAAACGTGAGATATGTGTAATTACTTTAGGATATGCTGAATTTCATATAGCTTGTATTCAGAAAACAGGCTTGAAAAGGGTATGTTCTCACAACAAAATTATTCACATTATTTTGTAAAGTTATTACTATGTTTTTGTTCTTTGTTATCTTTTACCTTGTGCAGCCTTTACACTTGACACATTGTAGGGTTTTGAAATATAATATAGGATACTTTGACAAAGGCCTCCTGTGATGTGGTAAAAAATGCAGTTTAAACACTTGATCTATAGTAAAACCATTATAATACAGTCATTATTGCTCTTTAGCAGCAAGAAGTGCAACCGTTCCAGTTTGTGCTATCTGATTGCCCCATAATCCCTAAGCAGGGGCCCAAAAATCCATTACTGACCGGTATGTACATAATACTTTGAAGGAGTATTACATAAGGGTGTGGAAAAAAAGAATACTGAGAGCCTGTACAATAGGTTTGGATTTGTGATCCACAAAAAAAGGGGAAAATATAAGAAGGCTTTAGGCAAGGCCAAGTCAATTCACAAACACAAACAGTACTTCACTTAATATACCGGCCTATATAATTTCACAAACAACAAAGAAATTGAAAATAAAATTTTAGAATACTCAAAGGAGTATGATATTTGTAAGCCTTCTCCACTTGATGGAAATATAAGCAATTTCATGACCACTGTGGTTATTGCAAGAATCCCAGGTTCTGTTCATGAACAGTTTGTGATGTCAGTTTTTCAAACCTATGTACCTGTAGTTGCTCGTACACAAATTGGTTATTTTCATTATTTCACCGTTACTTTAAAAAATTCCCAGCAGAAAAGAAAATTGGAATTGGTCAATCAGTCAACTTTTTCCAAGATTTTCAAAACAATCTATGATACATTATCTTTGCAAAATTAGAAGCAACTTCTGCAAAAAAATCAGTCCCAGTGGGAGAGAGATATACAATAGGACCTACTTAAAATGATTCTGGTTGAGGCCAGTGAAAAAGTGCCTTCATCCTCCATGTGAAAGTCTTCAAATTCGAGGTATGGACATGGACTGGATAACCCAGTTTTTAATGTAATTCTTCAGCTTCTCGTTGAATTCCTTCACTTTGGATCTCGTGTAAATTTCTTGCTTATTTAACACTGTGGTTGGGGATCAGACCTGCTGAACACATGTAGTAGAAAAGAGCCAGCTTTTCTAAATGCCTTGATGGACGGTCAACTCAGACCAGCATGTGCCTCCGACGGTGTAATGCTAAGTGGTCTGAGCGGGAAAAGCTGCGGTCACAGTCTGCACATTTAAATGGCTTCACTCCTGTATGTTTGCGGTAATGCCGTGTTAGTTCATCAGAGCGTGCAAACTTCCAGGTGCATCCTTCCCAGGTACACATGTATGGTTTCTCTCCTTTACAAAGAGGAAAAAAAGCAATATGTATTATGTGCATTTGGCATTTGCAATAAACACAAATAAGATCATAATAATGTACAACACATTTTAATGTAATTTGCCTAATTAAAAAAAAAACACCAATCTTAACATGTTTAGTGTACTTTATACTTTCTCTTCCCTATTCCTTATTTCATGTCTTCCAAAATCTATACAATAATAATAGTCATAAGCATAGAAACATTTGTAAAAGCAGAAGCAGCAGTGGCAATATACTGAAGTGTGACAATTACCTAGTTTTTCGGTTGTTTCAATTACAGAGTGGAAATAAAAGACTGCAGATGCAGGTGTAGCAGACACAACTGCCTGGGAGATCAGACATGGGAATTTGCATCTGAAAATAACAGATCACACGACAGATCTACAGACAGGCTCTTTCAAAATCTAAAGTAAATGGATTTGGGTTCATTTTATGTTATTTTTTTCAAGCTTAATATATTTTTAAACGCATGTTTTTTTATATTATTTATTTAATACAAGGTGCACTAAAGACATTGGTGTCACAGTTTTCTTAAAGCAGCAAACAGACGTTTGCTGTCAGACTCTCTCTCTCCCCAACACAGCCTCGGTACAGCCCCTGCCTGGAAAGGGGAGGGATTATTGCTTATATTGTATATGTGTCAAGGACAAGGTTTGCTTGCAATACCCTGACATCCATCGATGAAGCAAATTTTCTAGCGATGTTGCAAATGTTAGGATTAATACCCAGCTGGCATCAGCAGACTTGTTTAGCTTTCCGTGTATTTGCAATGTAGGAGTTGGGCTTAAATCTCCTTTTTTTGAAGTGCTTGTATTTGTTTTTTTTATTAAAGTTCCTGCTTAATTCCTGCTTTATAAAAGTCTCAGGCACAAATTGCCTTCAGCACATTTACTGTTTACAGTATATGTAGCCACAAAATATTGTCTTCAACTGAAGAAAAATAACAAGGCATGAAGCAAAGAAGCTGGTATCTGATTGATTCATTTTTTTCTGTTTAATTCAGATAATCCCGAGTGGGATCAAGTAGTTTCAGTGAACTAATATGTCATTCAGCTAGGGCAAAACGAAGCAATTTTACTAGAGAAAAAAAAATAGCTCATTCTGCATTTACAATCTTAAATGCTATTAAAATAACACAGCCACTCATACTTGTGTCACTTAAACTTGTAGGTTTAAAACTTCTGAGCTACGTACCTTTATCTTCAATACAGGCATACCCCACTTTTAAGTACACAATGGGGTTTATTTACTAAAGCTGGAAAGTGCAAAATCAGGCTCACTTCTGCATAGAAACCAATGAGCTTCTAACCCCAGCTTGTTCAATCAAGCTTTGGTAATAAAACATGGAAGCTCATTGGTTTGTATGCAGAAGTGAGCCTGATTTTGCACTTTCAGGCTTTAGTAAATAAACCCCATTGTGTACTTAAAAGTGAAGTATGCCTGTAGCAATAAAGAGATGACAGAAACAAAGACAATTTAAGGATCACCACTGTTATCCGAAAATATTGATTTTTTATACAATATTTTTTTTTTTTATAGAACACTTGATCTTTCTGGCATTGGGATAACATTTAGAGAGCTATAGCGATAATGTGACTGAAGGCAAATAGTTATTGCTAAAACAAAGATTTTTATAAATAGTAAAATGGTGACAAAACATTATTTAACCACTTGCCGTCCGCCATATAGCAGAATGACGGCGGCAAAGTGGTTTCAATATCCTGACTGGGCATCATATGACATCCTCAGGATATTGAGCCGCTGCGTGCCCCCGGGGGCGCGCATCGCGCCGATCTTTGTTGCGGTGTGTCGGTCTGACACCCCGCAACACTGATCTAGGTAAAGAGCCTCTGACGGAGACTCTTTACCACGTGATCAGCCGTGTCCAATCACGGCTGATCACAATGTAAATAGGAAGAGCCGGTGATCGGCTTTTCCTCACTCGCGTCTGACAGACGCGAGTAGAGGGGAGCCGATCGGCTGCTCTCCTGACAGGGGGGGGGGTCTGTGCTGATTGTTTATCAGCACAGCCCCCCCTCGGATCCCACCCAGGACCACCAGGGAAGCCGCTCAGGACCACCAGGGAAGCCGTCCAGTACCACCAGGGAAGCCTTCCACACTGGACCACCAGGTATGCCCCCTAGACCCCCAGTGCAATACTAATCTGTGCCCAGGCAGCTGCCAATCAGTGCCCATTCACAATGCCTACCACTGCCAGTGCCACCAGGCATGCCTATCAGTGCCTCATATCAGTGCCGCATATCAGTGCCCAGCAGTAGTGCCCAGCAGTAGTGCCCCGTATCAGTGCCCATCAGTGCCGCCTATCAGTGCCCATCAGTGCCACCCATAAGAACCCATCTTTGCAGCCTTTCAGTGCCCAGTGTCGCCTATCAGTGCCCATCAGTGCCGCCTACCAGTGCCCATCGTCTGTGCCCACTCATTGATGCCACCTCATCGGTGCCGCCTTATCAGTGCCTGACAGTGCCACCTTATCAGTGCCCATCAGTGAAAGGGAAAATTTACTTATTTACAAAAAATTTTAAACAGAAACAAAAAAGCAAAAAACTTATTTTTTTCAAAATTTTCGGTCTTTTTTTATTTGTTTAGCAAAAAATAAAAACCGCAGAACGTGATCAAATACCACCAAAAGAAAGCTCTATTTGTGGGAACAAAATGATAAAAATTTTGTTTGGGTACAGTGATGATGACCGTGCAATTGTCATTCAAACTGCGACAGCACTGAAAGCTGAAAATTGGCCTGGGCAGGAAGGTGTATAAGTGCCCTGTACTGAAGTGATTAAAACTTATGCCATTGTATTTTCCCTTTAAGCCATGGCTGGGAAAAAACTGACAACTAGGTAGACAACATTTTTGAATGTTAGAAACTATCAATGTAAACATATTTTTCTTAGATCCTTTAAAATGATCGTTCCTCCTAACTCTTTGATTGAGCGCAGTGGCTGCTGAAAGTTAAAGTGGTTGTAAACCCTCACATACAGTGGATAAAAAAGTCTACACACCCCCCGTTAAAATGTCAGGTTTCTGTGATGTAAAAATATGAGACAAAGAATAATTTCAGAAATGTTTCCACCTTTATTGTGACCTATAAACTTTACAACTCAATTGAAAAAGTAAAAAAGTAAAGTAAAAAAAAAAAATGTGGTGCACATCCTCTTATAACTGGGGATGTAGCTGTGTTTATAATTAAGCAATCAAATTGAAACTCATGTTAAATAGGAGTCAGTACACACCTGCCATCAAAGTGCCTCTGATTAACCCCAAATAAAGTTCAGCTGTTCTAGTAGGTCTTCCCTGACATTTTCATAGTCGCATCCTACAGGAAAAGCCATGGTCTGCAGAGAGCTTCCAAAGCATCGGAGGGATCTCATTGTTAAAAGGTATCAGTCAGGGGAAGGGTACAAAAGAATTTCCAAGGCATTAGATATACCATGGAACACAGTGAAGACAGTCATCAAGTGGAGAAAATATGGCACAACAGTGACATTACCTAGAACTGGCTGTCCCTCCAAAATTGATGAAAAGACGAGAAGAAAACTGGTCAGGGAGGCTGCCAAAAAGCCTACAGCAACATTAAAGGAGCTGCAGCAATATCTGTCAAGTACTGGCTGTGTGGTACATGTGACAGCATTCTCCCATATTCTTCATATGTCTGGGCTATGGGGTAGAATGGCAAGATGGAAGCATTTTCTTACAAAGAAAAACATCCAAGCCTGGCTACATTTTGCAAAAACACATCTGAAGTCTCCCAAAAGCATGTGGGAAAAACCCTAGTTAGACTTACCGGTAACGGTATTTCTACGAGTCTTTCAGGACAGCACCTGGAGAGAGCGCAGCTCCACCCACTTTTCCCAGGAAACACTGCAGTCAGTTTTTTCTTTAAAGACCGGACACTTCCACCATGGCCTCAGTTGTTCATAGAGTACCTCCAGCCATGCTGAAATTAGATAAGCAGAACATAGCAATAACACCACATTTTTATAAACTAATTAGGGCGGGTCATCGGTGCTGTCCTGAAAGGCTCGTAGAAATACCGTTACCGGTAAGTCTAACTAGGGTTTTTCTCCCCTCGTCTTTCAGGACAGCACCTGGAGATGATAAAAGAGTACTTACTCTAGGGTGGGACCACCGCCTGCAGGACCTTCCTGCCAAACGATTGATCCGCTGCTGATAGCAAGTCCAACCTCTAGTGGCGGGTGAAGGTGGAGAAACTTGTCCACGTGGCCGCTTTACAGATCCGGCCTGGAGAAGCCCCCACTCTTTCTGCCCAGGACGTTGCTACTGCCCTTGTTGAATGGGCCATTACCCCTGTGGGGGGATCAGCCCCTGCAGCCCTGTAGGCTTCACTGATCGCCATTCTAAGCCATCTGCCTATAGTGCTTTTAGAAGCACAATGACCCTTGCGTGATCCAGAAAAAAGAATAAAAAGAGAATTTGTCTTCCTAAACTCTCTCGTAATCTCTAAATAATGGAGTAAACATCTCCTCACATCCAGGGTATGAAAAGCCTCCTCTTTAGAGTTGGATGGTGTAGGACAAAAAGTAGGTAAAACTATCTCTTGTGCCCTATGAAAAAAGGTTGCGACCTTTGGTAAGAAGCCCGGGTCAGTTTTCAGCACTACCCGGTCTGAAAATATCAAACAAAAGGGTTCTACTATAGATAGAGCCTGTAACTCACTAATTCTTCTGGCTGAGGTAACTGCCACCAAAAGAACCAGTTTAAGCGTCCATACTTTTAAAGTTGCTTCCTGTGGTGGCTCAAAAGGTGATCTGATCAACCCTTGTAGCACCAGAGATAAATCCCATTTAGGAAAGGATTTGAAAGGTACCGGCCTAAGCCTGGCCAATGCTTTGAAAAATCTCACTATAAATGGTTCTTGAGATAACTTGCTGCCAGCCCCATCTCCATACCCTCATTGAGAAACTCTAAAATTGAGGGCAACTCCTGTGGTGAACATTTTTTAGTCATGCACCAGGAATTAAACCGCTTCCATGTCTTAAAATAAATACCCCTGGTAACCTTCTTTCGGCTATTTAACAGGGTTGATACCAGCTTATCTGAGAAGCCCCTTCTTTTTAGCAACTGCTCCTCAGTAACCAACCTGTCAGCCTGAGCTGATTGACATTTGGATGCTGAAGGGGTCCCTGGGATAGCAGATCCTTTCGAAGTGGGAGAACCCAATGTGGTTCCACTGCCAACCTCTGTATGGTTGCAAACCAGGGTCTCTTGGGCCAAAAAGGAGCCACTAGGATTAAACTTGTGGTCTCTCGCTGTAGTTTTTTCAACACCCAAGGGATCATTTGAAAGGGGGGAAAGGCGTAGCACAAGTGGAAGTTCCATGGTTGTGCCAGCGCATCCAAACCTTTCGCCTGATCTTGCCTGTTTAGTGAGTAATAGGCTCTCACCTTTGCATTCTTGTGGGATGCGAACAGGTCTATCTGAGGAGTTCCCCATTTCTTTGTTAATTCTTGGAATACCTCCTTGTTCAGACTCCATTCTGCCTCTAGTATCCTTTCTCTGCTTAGAAAGTCTGCCACTAGATTCAGCTCTCCTTTTAGGTGTACAGCTGTTAGGGACTTTACGTTGCCTTCCGCCCAGGATAGCAACTGAACTGACAAGGCTAGCAAGACCTTGCTTCTCGTGCCCCCCTGTCTTGTAACATATGCCACTGCTGTGGCATTGTCTGATAGCACCTGAACATGATGCCCCCGGACTATTTCCTCGAAAGCCCATAGTCCTAGGAGAATAGCCCTTAATTCCCTCCAATTGGAGGATCTCCTGGCTTCCCTTCTTGTCCAATTGCCTTGAGCCATCTGTCCTTCCAGGTGGGCTCCCCACCCCCAGGAACTCGCATCTGTTGTTAATCTCCTCTCCTGGGGAAAAAACCAGAGCAGGCCCTTGTTCAGATTGGAGTAGCTCCTCCACCACCAGAGCTTCCTCTGAACTCGGGGAGATATCGTTATCATCTTTTCTAGGGACTCTCCATAAGACCAATTTTTCAAAATTGTCTGTTGAAGTTCCCTTGCATGCAACCGTGCCCACTGTACTGCAGGTATTGCTGCAGTAAGGAGCCCCAAAACAGACATCACTGCCCTGATAGAAATTGGCAGGTTTGTCTGGGCCTTTTTTACAGCGTTCTGAAGCTTTACTATCTTCTCCTCTGGGAGATACATTTTTCCCTGTATGGAGTCGATAGTGTAACCTAGAAAGGTTATTGCCTGTGATGGGATCAGGTTCGATTTTTCCTCGTTTATTAACCACCCTAGGCTCTCCAGATGCCTCCTCGTCCTTTGTAGATCTCTCTCCAATATGTGCCTTGATTTGGCAAATATTAGCAGATCGTCTAGATATGGGACAATCGAAATTCCTTCTATTCTGAGAGGGGCTAAGGCCTCCGCCAGAATTTTTGTAAATATCCTCGGAGAGGATGACAGCCCGAAGGGGAGAGCTCTGAATTGCAGATGTAGGACAGATCCCCCTATCCTGATCGCAAATCTGAGGTGCTTCTGTGATGCTGGGGCTATAGGCACATGGAGATATGCATCTCTTAGGTCTATGGATACCATAAAGCAGTCTGGGGTCAGGAGACCCTTTACCGAAAAGATCGTATCCATCTTGAACCTTTTGTACCTGACCGCTCTGTTGAGTATCTTCAGGTTCAGGATCAATCTGAACTTGCCTGAAGGCTTCTTCACCAGAAAGATGTGTGAATAGCACCCCTGTTCTACCTCGTTGGGGGGAACATTTACTACCACCTTCTGCTGAATTAACTCCTGCAGAATTGCTGACATAGCCGTAAGCTTCTCCGGGTCTCTGGGAGCCTGAGTTAAATAAAACCGAACCGGAGGGGGTTGGGCAAACTCCAGTCCGTAACCCTCCCTTATAGTTTTTAGGATAAATGGACTGTCTGTTATCCTCTGCCACTGTGGGAAGAAGGTTTGTAACCTTGCTCCCACAGACTGGGGACCGTCACTGGCTCTTAGTATTTGGGGTAGGGGAGCGAAAGAGTACCCCTGACTTGCCCCTGCCTCTCTGAGACCTCCAAGGTCTTTTATATCCTGTCTCCTTTGAGTCTGTGGTTTTCCGAAAAGGACGAAAATTTTTGTTGCCCTGAGGAACCACCTTTTTCTTAATGGGGAAGGCTTTCTTTTTGTCAGCCGTTCTCTCAAGAATGGCTTCAAGACCTGGGCCAAAAACCAAATCCCCCTCAAAGGGTAAACCGCATAACTTGGCTTTAGAGGCTGTGTCCCCGGTCCAAGTCTTGACCCACAGAGCCCTGCGCGTTGAGTTGATTAGGGCAGATGATCTGGCCGTCATCCTAACTGATTCGGCCGAAGCATCTGCTATATATCCAACGGCTTTCATAAGCACTGGTAAGGTCTCCAAAAGATCCTTACGAGGTGTACCTGCCTCGATATGAACCTTTAGCTGTTCCAACCAGTGCTCCAGGTTTCTGGCTACCACTGTTGATGCCATAGCTGGCTTTAAATTTGCTAGGGTGGAATCCCAGGCTTTCTTTAGCAGGGAGTCCGCCCTCTTGTCCATGGGGTCCTTGAGGATACCCATGTCCTCAAACGCGAGGTCAGTGTTTCTCGACACCTGAGAGAAGGCCGCATCCAGTCTAGGTTTTTTGTTCCAGACCTGTGCGCTATCTTCCTCAAAGGGAAACCTGCGTTTGAGGGATCTAGAAAAGAAGGGGGCCCTCTCTGGGTCCTTCCATTCTCTTTTAACTGTTTCTGACAGAAACTTGTGCACCGGAAACATCCTGTGTTTCACCTCACCCATGCCTTGAAACATCCTATCGTGTAACGACAGCTGGGCCTTGTCCTCTGTAATATTAAGAGTAGTGTGGATAGTTTTTAGTAGATCATCCACCTCCTCTAGAGACAACTTATATCGAGAAGAAGAAGAAGAAGAAGATTCTTTCTCTTCATCTGCTTCTTCCTCTGATTCCGTAGCCACGCTACGATTTTCCTCCTCCGAGTCACTGTCACCCCTATATGCGGAAACAGAAGACTGTGAACGAGGTACTGAGCTGCCTGCGGCTGGACGTTTGTCAAGGTAGGATTTAAATGACTCAAAGGTCTCCGCCAAATCCTTCCTAAATGAGCTCAGTAAGTCCTGCTGAACCACAGGTACACTAGGAGTGGTTTCCTCCTTAACTAAGTCTGCAATGCACCCTTTGCATAACACCTTTGCCCAAGACTCTTTAAGCACATTTTTACAAGATGGGCATTTTCTTTTAACAGGAAAAGACGAATGCTTGGTCTTTTCTTTTGCCTTCTGAAATACACAAACAGAAAACACCTATAAACAGCATGCTGAAAAAAGAGTGGAGAGCTAACACTTTAACCCCCCTCCTTCACTCAGCCAGTAAATCCCCCCACAGATTTACTTCACAATCTTAAACACATTTACTTCCTGCTTCAATACCCAGGAAGAATGCTGCAGGCTCTTTAAAACATTTACCAAAGAGGGAACTAAAACATGCCCATAGAGTAAGTTACAGAGACACGCTGTCCCCGCTTACCTGGGCCTGGCTGACTTGTGTGGCTCCTGCTCCTGCCACCACCGATTGTTCCTCCTCCATATTGACAGGATTTGCAATGGTGTTTGGTGCTTGTCTTTTAAACTTTCCCGGTCCACTCGCCGCTGCGAGGGCCGGAAATGACGTCAGCCGGAAGAGACCTGCCCTCCCCTCCTGCGTTCCAGCGGCCGGAACCGGAAGCCGCGTCGCGCCGCTGGAGGTCCCGCCCCCGGCCGTAGTGACGCGCTCGCCACCGGAACCCGGAAGGCTGTGCAATGGGGTTGAAGAGGAGACGCCGCTCCTTCCAAGCCAGCCGCCGGTCTAAGGGGGCTGGGACCCCCCGCAGCCTGACCCTCGCCGGGTATGAAGAGGGGAGGACGCCAGAGCAACCCCCGCACGTGAAGGGAGGAAGCTGGGCTGGCCTGCCACAAAAAAACAGAATACCGGTATGCCCCAACTCTCTCCACCTGGAGACAGCGCAGCACACCCCTGGTTCCCTGCAGCGCTTCCACCATGGCGGAGGAAACACTACAACTGAGGCCATGGTGGAAGTGTCCGGTCTTTAAAGAAAAAACTGACTGCAGTGTTTCCTGGGAAAAGTGGGTGGAGCTGCGCTCTCTCCAGGTGCTGTCCTGAAAGACGAGGGGAGAAAATGTGTTATGGTCTGATGGAACCAAGGTTAAACCTTTTGGCCATATTTCTAAAAGATATGTTTGGTGCAAAAACAACACTGCACATCACCAAAAAAACACCATACCCACAGTGAAGCATGGTGGTGAAAGAATCATGCTTTGGGGCTGTTTTTCTTCAGCTGGAACAGGGGCCTTAGTCAAGGTAGAGAGAATTATGAACAGTTCCAAATACCCGTCAATAATGGCACAAAACCTTCAGGCTTCAGAAAACCGATAATAAATGGTGAGAATTTTGGAAAGCTTATAGTTGGTATAAATATGTTCTAACTCCCCGACCCCTAAGCATAAAACAAATTAATGTTCAGCTCATAGTGTACTCACATAATTAGAATTCTTTAATTTATACCACTTATTTTACATACATAAATGATAAAGCTGCACTCACAGCAATAATAAAGAATAAGCTGAGTTCCTTATCCCTTATATCATCTGAAATACTCTTTTATAGTAATCCATAAAAGACAAAAGAGGTAACCAAAACTCTACACAAAGCCACTGTTTTGTTGTACAATAAAAGTTTGGTTTCGGTTGCATTAAACACTTTAGCTTTGTTTAACATATGCGTGGTTACTGTGCAATAAAAGCAGGGCAAACACGGGCTGTTCCTTTAGACCTGTCTCAGCACGGAAGTGTGCAAGTCCAATGCCTTTTAAAAATAACTCTAAAATGTCAATCGACCAATACAAATACTACAGTTAACCTAAATCTGGCACCAGTTGATAGGCACACAACAAAAAGAGATCTGCAGATACTCAGGATAATCCAGGCTTGCCACAATAGAAAAAGATAATATTTTTAACATGAAGTAGCTCTACAGATCTCCCACATCTGAAATGATTGACACAGTTTAATGATGTTCTAAATAGCAAAACCTAGTCACACACAAAGATTTGACTTTCGGGCAGGGAGTCTCATAACTACAGAGCATAAACACATTGTTAATTACTTTTTGGGTCTATGCCTAAAACATGCAATCATAAAAAATGTACAGGAATACCCGGAGGTCAAAAAACGATCATATTATTATTCAACCAAACAGATTAAAAAGGAAAAAGAGAAAAGACTTTCTTGAATGGGCAATTGCATTTTCAACCAACAAATATGCAAAAACTGAGCGGGGAGAGCAACAACTTTTTCCGCCTGCCCTAGCACCTAGGGTGGCATTCTGGAATCTTTCGTTAGACACATCAATTGCTTCCTTCTGCCCCTTGGAGCCTTGATATTCTGGGCCATGGCCTATGTTGGCTACACAGAAATATACAGCAATACACTATCCCTCAAATAAAGACAGTGTATGAGGGCATTGTCATTGCTTTCAGCTATGTGTACTGTAAGTGTCTGTTAGTGCAGATTACAATTCATAGACTATTTCAAAGAAAAGAAGGTGCTGCATCTAGTGACATTTCTTGTGTGCTTTTAGTTTTAAAGCATATCTAAAGCCAAATCTTTATGTTAATTTTGGATAGCATAGAGAGAATGGAGAAGTTAAAACGTCTGTCAGTTTTTTGGGTTTTTTTTGCCATCTGAGTCTCATTAGGGAGATTTCTATTTACTTCCTGTCCTGCAGACTCAACAGGAAATGGCAGGATAGCTTTACAACGGGAGAGAAATCCCCTCCTAGATAGTACAGGAACAACTATTCCCAATGGAATATTTCCCCTTTATTCTTTTTCTGGTGGCAACTGAAAATTTTACCCTCATGTTCATTTCCATTGACACTGGTGATCAGGACAATTAAAGAGAGTGAATCTCCCTAACACAAACAGCAATAAAAAAAACTGACAAGGGTACTAACCCCCCACCATTCTACCTTTAGTTATACTTTAACACATACTGTATATATTTATGTATATGCAATTTCCTTTCATTCATATAGACAACACATGTGCAGCTTAATATGAGTACAGCTCACCTGCAATGCACCACCAGTGCACCGTTCTGTCACTTTAATCCAACTACATTCCAGGCATTTTGCCAAGATAGTTGGGAGGAGTTTCCATAATGCTTTCAAATGGACAAAAGCATTAGCTGATAATAACAACCAACCAATAATGTTGAATGTACAAGACATAGAATTAAAGCAAAGCTCTGCTTTGTACATAGGAGGGCAAAGCAACATATCCACTTTAAAGCCAGCCCCTACAGCATATTATACTTACCTTTCCGTAACCAGAACCTTCTTAAATCCCCACGTGACAGCACTGGTCCAATCAGCACTGCATGCCTTGTGGTGCACTGTGCTAGAGAAAATGCTTCAGGAGGGATTTATAATGCTTTCTGGTATGTTAGAAAATGAATGGACTGCCCTAATGCAAACCACATTAATGCACACCATAATGTGTGTTAACATGCATGTGTTAAATGCACCACAATGGACCACCCTGGTATGATATAGGCCCTGAAGGCTAGTTGTACTAGTTGTTTCATACAGTTATCCTTTAAAGGTACTCCAATTACTTACAGCAACTTGACATGGGCCACATGTTGGCACTGCATGCTCCTCAATACACGTTTCTGTTAATTCCTATGGAAAGCCTGTACAACATATTAACTTTTCCATAGTAAGGAAAGCCATGGGTTGAAGAAGAAAAGTCTAACTATGAGACATCTGGAGCATTAGCTGAGTGGTGCACAGCTGGAGGAAAAGTGGGGGCAGATAAGTATACCACTTGAAAGGACTACTGAGGTGCGGGGTGAATTTAAAGGATAACTGTACTAGAAGTAAAATTATCCTCATAGGTGTGTGCAGGGAATGTGTGGGGTGTGCCCAGACACACCCCAATCACCTTGTGCAGTGCAGACTCCCCCTGCATATATTTCACCAAAGCTCCTAAAAATTTGTAAAAAATAAAAAAATAAATAAAATTGTGAAAAATACAAAATTAAAATAATAAAAAACGACTGAAACCGTCCAATGCCATACCGACACCAACCGCTGTCCTACTGGGTAACAATATTTGGTGAGTGGGGACCCAACAGGGGAGTACTACAAGTCACCTGATTTGCTGAGCACTGAAGTCACCTTAAAGGGTTAAAATTTACTACTTTGGAATTATACTTATGTTTCATATATACCACTTTTTGGGACTTATATTTTGATTTTTTATACACATTTTGTGTGGGACTATTCTTTCTGGTTACACATCTTTATTATATATTTGTGTGGACTTCACAACTAAGCAACGGATTTATTCCACTTCACTTTTAATTATTTATTTGGCCGCTTTTTGGAAACTATCTATGCAACACCTTTATTATATATATGTGGCTTTCTAGTTCATTTTATTGGCTTGTTAGACATATATGTATATTCTACAATATGTGCTTACCTATGTTCATGATAAGTTTTTTTAACTATTTACAATATTTATTTTTCTTTTTCACTTGAGCTTTATTTGTATAAGCACGGTTTTGTTTTATCCGCTATTGATGGTCACATACATACACACCTATCCCCAATAGGACCGGTACCCCCTCCCCTACTTGGAGGCAGGGCACACATTTACCATTTACCTTTGTTAAAGGGTAACGCCACTCACCCCACTTTTTATTTGGATGAATGCCAACATGTACTGTGACATACTGAAGCAGAGCATGATCCCCCTCCTTTCGGAGACTGGGCCGCAGGGCAGTATTCCAACGTGATACTGACCCCAAACACACTTCCAAGATGACGACTGCCTTGCTAAAGAAGCTGAGGGTAAAGATGATGGACTTGCCAAGCATGTCTCCAGACCTAAACCCTATTGAGCACCTGTGGGGCATCCTCAAATGGAAGGTGGAGGAGCGCAAGGTCTCTAACATCCACCAGCTCTGTGATGTCATCATGGAGGAGTGGAAGAGGACTCCAGTGGCAACCTGTGAAGCTTTGGTGAACTCCATGCCCAAGGGGGTTAAGGCAGTGCTGGAAAATAATGGTGGCCACACAAAATATTGAAATTTTGGGCCCAATTTGGACATTTTCACTTAGGGGTGTACTCGCTTTTGTTGCCAGCGGTTTAGACATTAATGGCTGTGTGTTGAGTTATTTTGAGGGGACAGCAAATTTACACGCTATACACTCACTACTTTACATTGTACCAAAGTGTAATTTCTTCAGTGTTGTCACATGAAATGATATAATAAAATATTTACAAAAATGTGAGGGGTGTACTTATATATATATATATATATATATATATATATACACACACACAAACACACACACACATACATGTACATATATATACATATACACACACATACATATACACACACACAGTGGGGATGTAAAGTATTCAGACCTCCTTAAATTTTTCACTCTTTGTTATATTGCAGCCATTTGCTAAAATTTCATTTTTTTTCCTCATTAATGTACACACAGCACCCCATATTGACAGAAAAACACAGAATTGTTGACATTTTTGCAGATTTATTAAAAAAGAAAAACTGAAATATCACATGTAATAAGAATATTCCTGCGCTACCCAATTGGAAAAAGAAAAGAAAAGAAAAACTCAGAAAAAAATAGTAAAAACGCACGTATGCGACTGGACAGCTGCATGCACCGAAGCAAGGGTCAGACATAAGCCCAAAATCAAACTGAGGTATGGGGGGGGAGGTGCTGCGCTAACCAGAAGAAAGCTGTAAATCTCTGTCTGTGGTCAATTAATAAAATGACATAAATCGCATAAATAAGTGTTGACACTAAAAACATTCAAGTCTTAATGATCAGCATCCTGTGTATGTGAAAAAAAGTGCATAAAAAATCCTTTTCAGTTGGTATATACTAAATGACAAAAAAAATAAAAAAATAAAAAAAATTGCATGTAAAAATCGCATAAATAATATAAAAACATATAAATCTAGATAATCATGTGTAGGTGCACAAAGGGACATAAACACTACTTCATGTGAATAATTCTAAATAAAAATACATAGAATAAATCAGAAATGGAGGCTGAGCTAGGATCCGCGCTGGTCCAGGACCCCTGATAGGACCATAGCCACTTGCAATCAGCTGCCATTAGGATAACCCAACAGCGGCAAGCGTGGATATAGGGACGCGATGAAGGCTCAGGACCTGGCGTTTTAGCTACAATTCATGCGGTTGACCTAGCACCGCTAGGTAAGGGGCCACTGCTTACATTAGTGTTTTATGCACGAAGAGGACACTGAGTGAATTGCATCCCAGACACCCCACTGTTGTTTTGTTGAATACACCAGAACTTGCTTTTGCACCTTCAATGACTTTTACACTGGCACTTTAAGTTTGCTGCACTTACTGGCATGTCATTGGTCATTTGTTTCGCAGGCCAGCACAATATATTTTACATCACTATTATTGGGACATTTATTTATATTATTTATTATCCATATTGCGTTGGATTGATGTGTTTTATTTGCGATATCTAGATCACCTTTAAGCACTGGCACTTTGTACGTTTTGCACCATTTATAAGGATATGTTTTTGATGGTTATTTCTGATTTATTCTATGTATTTTTATTTAGAATTATTCACATGAAGTAGTGTTTATGTCCCTTTGTGCACCTACACATGATTATCTAGATTTATATGTTTTTAGTGTCAACACTTATTTATGCGATTTTTACATGCAATTTTTTTTATTTTTTTATTTTTTTTGTCATTTAGTATATACCAACTGAAAAGGATTTTTTATGCACTTTTTTCACATACACAGGATGCTGATCATTAAGACTTGAATGTTTTTAGTGTCAACACTTATTTATGCGATTTATGTTATTATGCGATTTTATGTCATTTTATTAATTGACCACAGACAGAGATTTACAGCTTTCTTCTGGTTAGCGCAGCACCTCCCCCCCCATACCTCTGAAATATCACATGGTCCCAAGTATTCAGACCCTTTGCTCAGTATTTAGTAGAAGCACCTTTTTGATCTAATACAGCCATGAGTCTTTTTAGGAAAGATGCAACAAGTTTTTCACACCTGGATTTGGGGATCCTCTGCCATTTCTCCTTG